>BMAW01056954.1:587418-623467 GCA_019974015.1 Nephila pilipes | reverse complement strand
ATATATATATATATATATATATATATATATATATATATATATATATACATTACAGGCCATTAAAATTGCATGTCCGTGAAGGAAAGCAAATACAAAAATGATATTTATTGCTTATTGAACGTAAACAGTAGGGCTTGAAGAGGAAACGATTAAATTTGCGAGTAATTTCGGAGCTTATATAGGTACGAAATTAGGAGAAACAACTTCTACACTTAGCCTCTAAAATAGCCCTTTGCCGGTTAGGCATGGAGTCGAAACGGGTTTGGAGGACAGAAACGGACAATTTATTACATGCTGCCTCAAGTTTATGTCACACTTCATGAATTGTATTAGCAGAAGAGGAATGGCAGACTAGTCTCTCAGCAATTCACGACCAGATGACAGATCTGGAGGCCCTTCAGACCCGGGCAACAATCGAATATCATGTGTATTAAGGAAGGTCAGAACATAACGTGCAACATGAGGTCTCGCATTATCTTGTTGGAAGATGGTATTTGGCAGGTATTGAAGATAGGGCACAACCACTGGACGTAAGATGTCAGACATGTACCTATCTGAATTCAAATTACTGTCGATCTGAACTTGAGACGTACGTATCGTGTACCCAATGGCTGTCCAAGCCATCACACCAAGTTCAGCCCCCCCCCCCTTATCACACCAAGCAGGCAACGAGCAGACTCCTCGGAGCCTCCAGATACGTATACGGCCATCAGAATACTGCACGCAGAACCATGACTCGTCTGAAAAGACAACATCGTGCCACTCCTGTATTCAGATTTGTCGTTCGTGTACCCGTGTCACCGTCTCTCTGTATGCTATTTTGCCAAGGGAATCCGAAGTAATGGTCACCATCCTGACTGTCCACTCTACTGCAAACGTCGTCCTACCGTACGAGTGGATACTGGGCGTTTCTTGATTAATGATCCATGATGTTACTGTACGTTTTTGTGGGGACGGCTTCAAAATATGTCTGTCCTCTCATACGTTAGTCGTGGGATCGTGGAGATGCTGCATGTCGTTCACTATGGCCGTATTGATTCAATATGTGCATGACAGTGGTCGGATTTCGCCCATTGCAACGGATGATATCACGGAACGATAATCTACACTCTCGATAGGCCTGCTTGCTGGATCCTGCCTCTATCGAATTCTGACACTTGTTGGTAACAATTCTTCTTCTTATTCGAGGCATAACACGATATTCTGAGAAAACCCCGACTGTGCAATGCGCTTTCGGAATTAGAAATCCGCTATACAACCTTTCTTTTATGCCGTACTTCAGGTGTCATTTCTCCCTCATACATCGTCTAAATGTGCTGAAATAGTAATCAATAATTTGCATATCCTCTCTTCTTTCTTTTACTTGCTTTTGACATTCATCAGATCATTCTTTCCTGGTGTTGCAATTTATATATATATATATATATATATATATATATATATATATCAACGTGCGAGCACGTGATCAAAATCTTACATGAGTTAGAACTTAACATGAGTGGACATTTTTGAGAGGATCATCTCTGAAGGGAAAGACGTGCACCCCTTTTGTACTTTTCATGCAAACAATGAGATATTATTAAATATCTAATTTATATATAATCTTTGTTTTGTTAAATATTGAATTTTTAAAATTAATTTTTCTGAAGGATATGTGTTTATTTACAAGCGGTATACAGTATCCTTTAGCCATAGTTAATTCCATGTACAAAGGAATTTACAACAGAGAAAAGCTAACTATATTTCCCAATGTTTTTTTAAATATATTTTTTTCTGAAGCATTTAGGGTATATAAACTGGATGCGTCTTATGGAATGATTGTAGATATTTTAGTAGCCTGTCTAGCCTTTAGAAGAACGCAGCGTGTCAAACTAAACCTTTTTTTTTTAATTGTCTCACATATATTAGGTAGTCTTAAACATGGGGAAATACGGTTGCTCTTAGCTACAATGTTAGTAGTCATATTTCACTTTTTGTTACCAGCAAAATATTTTTAATTTTTCTTCACTAACTCAGCCATCTAAAATATTATTAGAAAATAGTTTTAATAGAGTATTTTATTTTTAGTTTTCATAAATTATTTTTAATATATTGAACCTTCATTAATCCTTTTACGTACATTTAGAAATATGCAAAACACAATGAAAAAATCATTGGAATATAAAGTTCATTTAATTATTACCTAGCGGAAAACATATTTCACATGAATTAGAGAAAGATATTTGCTATTAAAATTTTTGATTTTTCAAAAGAAACCACTTCATTTGATGTTTATATAAAAAAAGTTGAAAAAATAATTTTAAATTTCTCGCATTCCCGAGAAACAAACAGTTCAAATGTTCCTATTTTAGAATTATCAAAATAACATTCAACCTAAATACAAGTTATTTTGAACCCTAATTAAAGTATTGTAACGATTTTGTGTACCAAGTTGTTGATAATATTTTAATCATAAAATTTTATTTGAATTTGATGACTTCCGTAACTTCTTATATTTTATCTTCAAAAAAAAAATGACAAATTCGTCAAATAATTCTACTGTTAGATGCTTAAAAGAAGCGAGAACGTGACTTTTTCTTACTTTCAAAGATTGCTTCAATTTTTTTTATTAAACTATTATATATACTCAATTAATTGTGAGTAACTATAAAAACCCCATGGGACAATTTTGATTTTTTTTTATTTGAGTTTCAGTATATATGTATTTTTTCTTATGAATTTTAGACATCATTTAATTTAATTAAGACACATTTTAACAACTTTCAAAGATTTTGTCTCCAAAAAGTTTTCAACACACAAATACTAATTTAAAAATAGAAATTTTATAAGTATGGGAATTCAAATCGATTTCAAAAGATTTTTGATTGGTTGATTATTTTTTTATTAAGTTGTACTGAGAAGTAACACAAGGGCTATTGGCGATGAATCCCATAATTTTGAATTTTGGACTAGTGACGAGAATAATATGGCAAATCTTTCCAAATAATCTCTCTCTCCAAATTTTCATATCACGCCAATGGGAGGACTAATGACCTCGACCAGATTTAGTGTGCACGGCGGCGGGTCTTTAGTGATATCAGGACTCGGTCTCATGACTCGACGAAAACAACGGCAACTGAGAGTCGGTGACCATGATCCCTAGACTATAGCAGCCATCAATTTCAAGACAAGAGAGAGAATTTCTTCTAATTTACCTATTTAAAATTCTTAATGCCCAAAAATGTACTAAATATTAACAAAAAGATTTGAAGAAGAATTATTTTAATCCATGTACAGGACAAATATTTTTTAATCCCATATATATATCTACTTAAAGATACATCATCTTAAAATATATAAAAAATCTATTAAGAAATCCTTCACGGAGAAAAATTCTTTCAAGATTTCAATGTTCAAGAATTATTTTTAATTTATCAAAATAAGAACTCCATGTCCTATGTTCATTTCAGAAATTTGATAAAACTCTTTTTTTATCTATTTGTATTTTACTATGAAGAATAAGTAAGCTTCGATGTACTAACTGTCAGCTCATCGAAAATATCTACTGTGAAACTGGCAACCAGAATTTGACAGCAGTCATATTCCATTACCTAGTTATTCCTCTTTATACCAGGTGTCTCATAAATAGAAATTCAAACTGTAAAGGAAGGTGGGGCACATAGAAAGGAATGATAGCTGCAAAACATTATTGCAGCCAGATTCATTTCAAACACGTCAGGTGTTTCATATATATAATAGTTTTAAGTGCACCCCCTCCCTTCCTCCCAAAGAAAGAAATCTAGACTGCTTGTATACGGAAAGCGTGGGGACAATGCAACCGAATCACTCGTAACTCGCCATCACTATGCCTATCAGCTTTTAAAGACAATTTGTGATGCGATAAAAAACGAAAGGAGACTGTGCATGTCTCTGTGGGAATCATACTCGATGCAATCTTTGAGCTTCTTATGCACTGCCATTAACCAATCCATTCACTATGCGCATATCTGTCTGCTCTGTTGGAATAACATTATATGGTCTTACCAAGCCGCGACTACCGTTCTAAAGACGAAAAATAGTTATTTCCCCACCAATACTCTCGTGAGCGTTCCACTTACCGAAGTGCGATATGTTCCCACTATGGGTTACTTGTAAATCTCAATCATATTTGATGCGCTCAACCTGCCTTTAAAATTCGTATCTCTGTTTATGATATATTGTGCATACATTTCATTCGCCTTCTTACACAGTAAATTAAATTTGTCATGAAATAAAGTGAAGTTTCTGATTATTTCAAAATGCACTCAAGAAAAATGATTTTTGTCGTTTTCCCTCCCATTTTTGTAAACCCCCCCCCATACAAATTTATTTTTAAACTCATTTTCCATGAAACAATTTTTATGAAATTGAATAATGCTTCTTTGACTTCAACCAAATGTTTTTTTTAATTAAAATTATGATAATGAGTATTTTTTTTTAAATAAATAACTTTTTTTTACTTTGGTGTGAGAAATATAAACACACAGATTTATAAATTTTTCAGAGACAAATGAACTTTTGCTGTGTTTTTCAAAAATATGTATTATCTTGAAGAGACCTTAAACATAGAATATATATGCAAACTGTAATGGATTAGCCTTTTGTGTGTCTCATCTACTATCTGAGCAATAAATTTTAAGTATCGAAATGAAAGTCATGTGAGTCATGAAATGTATGTTTTAAATTTATGAATTCTTTATTTTGCAAGTGAGAGCTTAGCATGTGCTAGCTAAATCGCGCTTAGCTTTCTGAACTAAGATATTTGTATGCGAGTAACGCACTGGTATGCATTGCACGCAAGGAGAGATGCCAGACGACGAACAATATTTAAAAGTTTATCACTGTCAAAATAAGAAACAAATACAGCTTGAGCTCAAATATTTCTTTTTCTCTAGCAGTTATGTTCTAAAAATCGATAAGATATTTCACTTGAATTCTCTTTCAATAATAATAGATCCAATCTGCTTTAAATTAGAAGATTTTTGCATTATTAGTCTATCATCATATCGGAAAACATATATAATGGAGAGATAATATAAGCATAAAAAATACAAGGGCGAAAGAATATGACTAAAAATTGTATTCAACTACGTAATACTGCGTTTTCATTGTACAATACACCAATTTTCAAATAATTGAGAATCTCAATAAAATGAAAGATAGGAATAAACAAAGTTACATTCAAATAAAATTAACTAATTGTAAGTTTATGAGCTCCAACACACAGTTCGTTATCAATATATCATTAATCAGCGCGGTGACTTGCGTGATTCTTTCAATTTAGAACTAATATAGAACAATTCGGTGCGAAAAGAAACCAAGTCCTGCAAATCACGCGTTGCCAAAAGAGAGCTCGTATTTGTTTCGTATATAATTAATTCTTTCAGATATTTAATTCTATTTTATTTTTTTTTCACAGATATTACTGGAAATGCTAATTTTAATTGTGATATAAGAAATGCTTTAGAATAAATTATACACTGATGTTTGTGTGTGAGTATGTGTGTGTACACTGATGAAACTGCACAAAAAACGGCTTGCAAGTAATCTTAAATTTCATGCCTTCTATATCAAGGCAATTTCAAATGAATAAAATTTTAATAATGTTTAAGAAATTTAATTAAAAATAAAATATTTTATTTTATTTTATTATTATGTAAATACTTCTAGTTATCGGTAAGTCACGAATGAAAACTGTTTATTTACTATAATATTCTGAAGAATGTTCACTGATCTAGATTAAAACATGTGTCATGAAATGAATTTTTTATTAATTTGATTAATAAAAGCTTGGTATTTTTTTTTATCTTTTATTAATATGAAATTCATTTTGTATAAAATTATTTGATGGTCTGAATCAAGTAATTCATTATCGAATAATATTAAGAACTGTTTAAATAACTAATGTAATAACAGAGTAATATTTCACATTTTTAAAAGACTTTGTAAAATCTCAAAAGGGAATTTGTAGCCGACAATCTAAACAAGCAAAACAATTTATTTACTAATTCGAAAGCTATTTATTTCCTTACACTTTAAAAATTGTAAACTCACAAAAGGCTTAGAGTGACTTGACTCGCTTCTGTTCTGAATGCGAGCGAGAAATAACTGGAACTGTGCTACGGGTGTTGCCACAAACGTTGTAAAATGTGAATTGTGGGTTTGGTCTGTTATTGATCTGATAAGTATTCATTTCTATACTTGCACGCAAATTTATGAAACAATAAAAAGGTAGTTACGCTTGTACTGTGAATTGTTTGAATTCGGCGAAAACAATTTTTTTTCTTCCGTGTCAAAAAGTATACGATGTTTATTTTTCTGTCAATCGTGTTGGTCGTAAAAAAAGGATATAGAGCTATGATAGAATATTTCAGCTGTTCTTTTAGTTTTTCTGATCATTTTCATTTCAAAAGTTGAAACAATATGTTGGAAACAGATTTGATGAGAGTTAATTGTTATTCATCCGTAACAAAAACAAAAAATTGAAGATAGTTAAAAATTATCGTTCTCCATGAACATTCAAATATTGGTTTCCGTGTTACTGATAATAACTTTGAAACTGAACAACATATTTTTGTTCGAGCATATTGAATTTTCTTCAGGTATTGCCTTTTAATTCAATTTACACTGAGGAAGGGATATAGCATTTGTTCTTCTAATGTGACGGATAGTTAATTTAAAAGCAAAAGTATAAAAAAAATTTGAAAAAATATTGAAATAGAAAAATTATTGATATATTAGATTCGTTTTTTAATGGAAATATATCTGTTTAAAATCGAAATTCTTTTTTTTTTCTGAAAATCTCTCTCTCTCTCCTCTATATTCATATGTAAAATAATTCAAACATTTTTTTAAAAAAATCTGTGAAGAATTTAAATAAATTGGTGATCAGGAAAAATAATTTCGATAGAATTATAAAAAATTTTAAAAATATGTATACTTTATTAAAGGTACGATTTTTAATATCTTTTTAACTCGATAGATGGAGATAATCTTATAAAATTAATATTAATTACTTTTTAAGAAATACAATATTAATACTATTATTTTTTTTAGTTAAATTTTTAGTTAATCTAGAACTTTCGAAAGAAAATAACATATTTCATAATAAAAAATACAAACGTATCACAGATATAACCTCAGGGAAGGCAAATTAGCAATAGCTTATCCAACATCTATTTACATTTTTACGAACAGGATATTTTGGATACTGATTTATATACAGGATTTTTACGACTATACAGGCGAAAATATTTTTGTTATTGAAATATTTATTGATGACTTTATCTTATTTAATTATGATAAGAATTATGAATATAAACCTAATATATTTTTTATCATTAAATTTATTTCTAACAAACAAAATTTTTGCGCTTAGTGTTGTAAATTTTGATAGTAAAATTTGCTGTAATATCTGTCATGAAAGATTATCATTTAATTTTTATGTAAATAATATTCCATTTTGGTAAATTAATATACATATTTCTAATAATAGATATGCTATTTTCAACTATATTCTACGTAATAATAATTTAGTTTTAAGTGTATTAGAAAATATTTGCAATTATAAGAAATGTTACAAAAACTGTATTAAAGCAAAATATCCTTTTATTTTTTAAAAGCACATATCAAGCTTGATAATTATATTACTCATTAAATATTGGTCTTTTTGCCTTAATGGGTTCTTTTCACATTGTAGTCAAGAAATGGCACTAATGTGACAATATTTATATTTTAGTCTAAATTATTTTCTCAGTTTATGATAACTTTTAATTGAAAAATATAAAGATTCCTTAAAAAATTTTATAATTTTTTAATCTTTATATTTTTGTATTATAATTTTAATATGTATGGTTAATGATAATCATTTGGCTAAATCCTTACTGCAGTAAGTTAGTTTTGCTGAGACTTTATTTGTAAAATAGATTAGTAATTTATATTCCTTGGTAATTGAATATTTGCTGTGTAATAAAATATTTTAAATAAATTCAGTTAAATTCATGAGATTATTTTAATACAGCTAGTAATAGCATTTTAAACAATTTAATCTCCATTTATTGAATTGTTGGGGTCTTAATAATATACTTTTTATATTTTTTAATTAGCTTCTAATTTTCTTACCATAAGTACATGTATAATACCTCTTTTAATATTAATTTTATTTGTGTAATATTTAATTTCTTATTATTTTATATATAAGATCTATTTTGTTCTACATAAATTTTGTTATAGTATATTTACTTAGTTACCTTCCTTTTTCTTTCTTCGAACCTGTTCCCCCCAAGATTGATATCCATTCAATTTTTTTTGTTTCTAGGTATTGATATCTATTTTCACTGTATATTACTATTCAATAGTTTATATTTTTTTCCTATTCTATGAACAATATTCGAGTGTTTATTATGCTCTGGGAGAAAGTATATCCACATAAAAGTTGTGTAACTCTGCTATTCAGCCCTAAGCTAATAGACATTTCAGTTTAGTTCATTTGTTTAGCTTGAATTAATCTTTCTCTCTAGAGCTACACTAATGTTGCTTACAAAGGGCTGTATTTACATAATCTTAAAAGAAAATGATTCAAAATTTCAATACATTTTCAGATTGATAAATGATCGCATATTTATGTTATCCTTTTGAATTTACTGTGCTTTCATTACAATACCGTTTTCTAAAAAGATGATTTTCGGTATTAAATGTGTTTCATATTGTTTAATCTCCATTACATTAAAGGTTAATCAGTTTTTCACTATACATGTTAAAGGGGGAATATACGTATTTATGGTATGTTTCTAATGTTTTTAAATACACAACTCGACATTGAAAAGGCAACAACAAGAATTAGTGTTCAGAAAGTGATGAAACTCGGTAAACAGAGACAGACAGCAACGGATAATGTGATCTTTATTTCGAAATCATATGCAGAATACAGAGGAAGAACAGCGTCGGCTCAGTAGATTGTAGTACCATTGTAGACGGCTATACACGAAGCAACATGTCCAGATACTGAGTCAAGGAGAGTACGGATGGCGTCCTGAGGAAAGGTTCTCCATTCCCTATCAAGCATTTGCCAGAGTTCGTTTCCTAAACGCGGCATTGGAGGAGTCTAAAAAGGGCGTCGAATCACATACTAAATATGTTCAATTGGTGAGAGCTTAGGAATAAACGGTGGTTAGGGAAGCATCTGTACACCTTCCAGATCACGTTGGCTGATGTGAACAGTGCGCGGTCGGGCGTTATTGTGGTGCTAAAGGGCATTAGGCACCCCCTGAAGATTGGGGAGTGTCATCGGTCACAGCACGTCATCTACGTATCGCTGGCCCGTCATAGTGCCCTGAATACGAACTAGCGGTGACCGGGGAACGTACGCAGTTAACCATGCTGTCGCGTGTTGGGGCATTCCGCATTTGCTACCGGATTGGATTTGTTTCTACGTCGACGCTATTTGCGCATTTTTCATCGTTCGCATAACTTGATGATATGCATCTGTCCTGAAATTTGCATAATTTTCTTGCCACTCCTTTATGTAACATTTTCATTGTTGCGTAAAGTAAATTTTTAAAAGGATGTCCTTCAAGAGAATATAATAGACAAAAGTATGCATTAAAATGTCACGAATTCATATGAAACTGGCATAATATTTTCTGTCTGAAAATGTGTTTCGAGTTTGTTCTTTCAAATTTGGAGAAGATCGCCTTATATATGAACTACAGATATTAATGATAAGATAATAGAAAGTTCCTGTAAAACTCTTATTGTACTTAAACCGATTCAGTCACGAGAAGACATACTCAAAACAATAAGCGATAACTTTTATACTTTATTCGTATGAGGATGCCTCTACGATTAATCAAATAGTAATAGTGTGAATATATTTTATGAACCTCTAGATTTGTTATTTGGTTTGTCTCAAATACATTTGATTAAAGAATATTTTTGATATTCACCATTGTCTTATTTCTGAATTTCTACTAACAATACGTGTAGAGTTAAATACGAAAAATTATTGTAATTTTATCTCTGTTTCATCTTGCTTTGATATAACATTTCCTGGAAAATAAGCCTGTGTCATCTATAAATGTTTGTTCAAAATATACATTAAAACTTTTCGTATACATTTTATAACAATTCATGTGTATACAAAATGCATATATATAAATTATATTTTAATATTATTTACTATAGGTGTCCTGCCTAGATTAATGTTCTGAATACGTTCATCTAGAAGACGACTTAAACTCAACTTATTTAATAGGCAGAGTCGACGAAAAAAATATTCTGAATACTTGTATTGTGCCTTGGTTTATTTATACGTGGGATCGATTCATATTCTTTTTAGAAAACGTGGCATCAGATATCGATAAAGTGTTGCCTGCAGTCTTGATGATGTTAA
Organism: Nephila pilipes; assembly: GCA_019974015.1. Taxonomy (NCBI): domain Eukaryota; kingdom Metazoa; phylum Arthropoda; class Arachnida; order Araneae; family Nephilidae; genus Nephila; species Nephila pilipes. Next base: position 613,059 of record BMAW01056954.1, on the reverse strand, counting down.
TTATATTTTGTTTATTTTTTTCGATGCTACATGTTTTTAGAAGATGATGTTAAAATAATACGAAACAGATATTTCAAAATTATTAACAATTCCTTTTAAAGTTGTAGAATATAAGTACTTTGAGTACATTAAAGGTTATGATGTTACCTTTATGTATATGATTTCAAAATATGTTTTACATTAAAAAAGATAAGTCTGATTGTTGACTCTCATAAGGAAAAGAGAAATTTAATTGACATCAAAAAATGTATATGAGTGTTTAGCAATATGTCTAGACAGGATTAATATAATTTTTAGTATACAACCTTAAGTTAGCAGCATACCTTCAGAGACGATTAATTAAAATTATTTAAATTGTATCATGAAATGCCTATTTAAAGATTTTATGAATCTTTTTAAGAAATGTTTGATCATTTTTTTCTGGAAAGAGCATAAGTGTGTATGAAAAGCGATCTAGGATTTTATCTTCTTTAAAACATGATACCTGGAAGGAAAAAAATAGTATTGACATTTTTTAAACTTTTTTTAAGGAATAGACTATTATCTTGAGAATATTACCCTGATTTTAAGAATACGATGGTAGTTTGATTGTGTGCTAAAAAACTGAAAATTTCGTTAAAAGTCATTGTAATTTCCAATTAACAGCAATGAAAAAAATTCTAAATACTCTAAAATTTTAAGCATCAGTTATACCCTGTAAAAACATTAGTGAAACTCTTATACATAAAATATTAGTTAATGGAAATATAATTATTTGAGGTATTATGTTTTGCGCTAATAAAAAAGGGCGAAAATTCTATTTCCAGAAAACGTTTAAATAACATTTAATACGAAAAACACGTTTTACTGATACAAGTTCAATTTATTTACATTATATAACACTGGTTTTTTTCCCGAGATATTATAAAACTTTTCAACGCCTTTTTTTAATTTTCATTGCCAAGTCATATTGCTTCACAAAATCGGCAGTTATCTAAACGTTTATAGTCCAGCAAAAAGTGGCCGAGGTAGCCTAGTGGTCATGGTTTCGGATTCGTGGCCAGCGGTTTTCGTCGAGCCGCGGTTCGATCCTTGGCCGCTAAAGACCCACAGTGTAGCCGAGGCTGATGCATGTTAAATCTATCGGGACCCAAAGTCCTCCCGTTGGCGTGATATGGAAGGTACGAGAGGGGGTGCCAGCTCAGGTGTCGTCCTCGTCACTTGAAAGAGGTTTAAAATTAAAAGGTCCGTCACCAATACCCCTCGTGTTGCTTCTGGTGTGACGTTAACAGAAACTGAACTAAAAAAACATTACACATATTTATCTTTAAATTATTTAAAAAACTGTAAATGGCCGTTATTAAACTGAATAACAGTGTTATAGGCTTTATATTTCATAGTTTTGAAGCAAGCTAAAAACATTTTTAGCATTATTTGTCAAAATAGAACTAAATGAAAAATATGCAGCCATATACAATTATCATTACTTATTAAAGTTTTATTTTAATTTGTGTGTTTTTATTTGTATACAAAATGCAAGTTTTCATAAATTATTGGAAGTTTATATATAAATAAAATTATTAACATTTGCTCCGGTTTTCAGGTGTACACTTCCGGTTGCAAAATTTCGTCAGTAAGTATAACTCGGCTTCTAAATAAGATAGAGAGAAAATTCAAATTCCTACTTAAAAAATGGAGACAAGAAAGAAAAAACAAAGGCAAAAAATCGATATTTTGAACGAAAATTATGTTAGAATGTGTACTTCACATAAATGCAGTTGGTAACATAATTTCATGTAATTAACCACATAGATTGCAGTTTTTTACATATGAAATTTTATAAAAGCAAATTTTGGTTTTTATGTTATGGAAAATGTCAAAAAGGGCATTCTGAGAGTCAGATCACTACGTAATGAAAGTATTTCACACCGATATATTTTTTAATCTTAGAGCAAGCCTTCGTGAATATAACATAATTTACAGTTCTTTCACTTAAACCTTTTTCCTAACTATAAAAATTAAGCAATTTTTGAATGATATAACAAAAGTCCCAATATGGACTTAAAATGGAGTGTAAATTACACATTATTATTATTGTTTTACATTTATGGTGGTTTTAAATAAAATTGTTGCTTTGGTCAAATATTATAAATTTGAAAAGAAATTAAAATTTATTTTAAAATTTTATTTTAAACACACGTGTGTATACTTGAAAGAAATTAAATAATGTGGATATATATTTTTTTAATTTTAAATTTTTAAAATTGTTTACAGATTATTAAATTTATTTCTTCATGTTATTGTTGTTGTTGTTGTCATGTGTGTGTATGATAGTGCAGAATTTCATTAGATAATTTCAAAGGCCTGAATGACAGCAGCTGCCGTATGAAATGGCTGCTATGAAATTCCTTTGTGTATAACTAGATACGTCGAGTCGTGTCAAGTTTAAAAATGTTATGTCATTTTATTGATGATTTTAATTGCAGTTAGTATGCTGCTAAGGAATTTGTGGTTAGTTATATTTGGGCAACGTTTAAAATTATTTTTTTATCACCTCGTATTGTACACGTTAAAATTTATAAGAAAAAACGAATAAAAAACAAAAATCATCTTTTTCATGCAATATTTTTAACCCATTCGCTCCTAGCATATCACAGGCGATACGCTCCTGTTGGCTCTCCTAAGCCCAGCGTATCACGGGCGATACGCTCCGTGAGTGTCTTCTACGGCCCAGCGTATCAATAGAGATACGCTTGATGAGAACGTGCTATTTGTTTTTTTTTAATGTTATTATATGGCGTTACAATACCACGAAATCTATATAGATAAGTTTTTTGGAGCGTTGACCTTGGTGATATGGGATTGATTTCACTTCTTTCTACCAGGAGGGGGGTAATTGTTAAAAGCACGTGTTGCAGAGTGGTTCTTGAAGTGTAATGACATGATTTAAAGGGTGCACTTGCTTTCAGTTTGCTTTTTTCTTTCTTGCTTGCTTCTTAGAAGTTCGAAGAAGAATTTATGATCCTTTATGGGGATTAGGACTTTTGTAGCAGATGCTCTCAGCTGTTAGTTTCATTCAGTCGGTTTTTATTTGTAGCGACAGTCATGACGAAAAGAAAGTATTTATCTGATACTGTGATTTGCGAAATAATGAATGAATCTGACAGTAATGTTAGCGAAAATAATCCAAATCTGTATATAGACATTAAAATAAAAAATAAAAAAAAGACCTAAGAAGATGTGCCCTTTACTCAAAATCTTGCATGAAGCGTCGAAATATGTGTGTAAGACATGTGTAGTTGTAATATGCATTGAATTTTTTTTATATAAATACACCATACAGCAAATTAAGATTTATCTTTTATATCTATATATTCCATATAATGGTACATCATTACACCATGAAATTTATGTAACATTTGTAAATATATTTTGCATTTTCTTAAAAGTATAATTTTTATGTAATTTTATGTATAAACATTCAATTTTCGATTAAATCTTTTTTTCTTTTGTATATATTAAGTTTAATGCATTTTAAATAATATATGTAAATACCAAAATATTTTAATAAATAGCCGATTTTAGAGGAATGTTTTTCACGAATTAGGCTTAATATCTAAAATCGTCTGGGCACAGCGTGTCACTCCAAGGTAATAAGCCGCGGGCCCAGCGAAGCACTTCTTTTTCTCCCTCCGGTAGCGAAAGGGTTAAAGAAATAACATAAAAAACATAAAAAATGCACCCGAGTTTGACAGTGGTGACGATGGAATAACCTTTAGCATAAATCAAGTACCCAGAAACAAGCGTTATATAGTTAACAATACAATTTTAACAATTACATTCTTAGCATAAATACGTACTTTCGTATAAAGAATGAAAATATTTCAGAACGAGAGTTCAAAAAGTTAAACTGACAACTCAGTGATATACCGGAGCCTATCATGCAATAAAGTGAGAATTTTAGCATATAGCGTATTCATTCATTATTACAAGTTCATTAAAATGGAAGGTCTCACTTATTACAAGCAGTTGCAAGCGAGAACGAACTTTTCTTCCGAAGAGTCATGAATTTTAATGAAAAACGCGTACTTATCGAATTCCTTAGCCTTGCTTCAAAAGTAAAATTATGCAAAAATGTTTTTATCTGAAGTGCGACAGTTCGAGCGCTTTGAAAGAACGCCATTTCTTTCAGAAACTATGTGTGTCTGTATGGCAACACGCCGTCTGGTTCCATAATTAATTGGACGTGAGCGAAAAGAATTCCCCGCCCACAAGAAGTTGCTTAAAAATGCAAATGAAAATGTTTGCACTGATTATAATTCTGAAACACCACATCATTAAGACGTGTTGAGGTTAATTTTTATGAGCCCGAACTGGATTTCTGGAGAGTGAGTACTTTTGAAGATTGATCACTCTCTCGCGAAGTACCAGTTTGATTGAAGGGCTATTTAAAATGTCCTCCTCTTTTCTGCTTGCTCACTCGTTGGGATCATGTTGTTTCCGCTTTACGGGTCGCTGATGAATAATTAATATTTGCAGAGTTTCCTCAAAGTATAGTTACGTATATCACAAGAGTTGTTTTACTTTTATGCTTGAAACAAAGAATCTTACTTTCTGAAAATATGATAAATGTGTCCACTGTAATAATACTCTATAAATTGCTTGACTCTTTTTAAAATTTGGATAAGTTCTTGTGACAAACATTCTTACAAATTTTTTTCATTTATCTTAACGTCACGCATGCATATAAAATTATTTGTTTTATAATAAAATTTACTTTGAAACTTTTGATAGACAGAAATAATACATTAGAAATTAAGTATTTTGTGATCTAGCAATTGATGTATTCAATTAATATATGTTACAAAAATCTAAATTTTATTGACAATAATATAAATGCCAATTTATATAAATTTAAAGACAATTTTCGAGAGGATTTCTCTCTTACATCAAGGTTTTTAAGTTATTTATTCTTTACTCGATTTTTTTCAAAGTATGCTCAGAGAAACAAATTCATTAGAGTTTCGGTTTTTGATAACAATCATTATTATTCTGTGCTGTTTTCTTTTATTATTCTTATTTTTATTTAGATTAAATTTATAGATCAAAAATGAAATTTTAAAAAAAATCTAAAAAAATTTTTATATTTTCTTATCACGTATCTTAGTAGCTTTTATATTTTCTACTGTTTCTAGCTTTGAAATAGACTTGATAAAATTCGACACAACCTAATCTGCAAGTTGAATGGAATTTTTTTAAATTTTTTTTAAATATAACCTACATTTTTATAATTAATTATTTATTTAAATACGATTGGGCCTTTTTCTAAGTTGCATATGCACTTTGACTCAATAAAACTCCAAACTTTCGTATTTTAATGTAATACGAGAGATTGTGATTGCTAATTAAAATCACAAATAGAAGCAACACGAGAGCTGTCTGTGACAGACCTCGAAATTTTGAAACTCGGTCAAGTGACGAGGATGACACCTAAACTGTCACCTCCTTCTTAAAACTACCACCCACGCCAAAGGGAGAATTTGGTGTCTCGACAGATTTAACGTGCATCAGCTCCGTCCAGTCGTCATCCAGTCGTTGGTTCAAGTGCTGGTGCCATAAAGTCCCGCCGTGTAGCAGGGTCTCATGCGTAAGAAAGTCTTCCCGTTAGCGAGGCGTGGAAGTTAAGAGAGGAGATGCCAGCTGAGGTGTCATTCTCGTCACTTGACCGAGATTCAAAATTACGAGGTCCATTGCAAATAGCCCTCGTGTTGCTTCCAGTGCGACGTTAATAAAACCAATCATCAACAAAGAAATACAGATGGCAGCTCAGCGCAGGTGCTTTTTTTCTAAAACGAGTTGGATTCGAAGGGAAATCGACAGCTGTATTTCAATATCCGGCAGCCATATTTTACAAAACTTTACAAGTTATTTCATAAAATAACACTTTTTAGAAGTAAAATTAATTTTTAGGTAGTTGTACAATATTTGGGTGAATTGCTCACATTTGAGTGAAATTTCATCTTTCAAAAATTATGTTTTCTAATACGAAACTTTTTTATCATTTTCTAATATGTTTTATTCCATATTTTTTGAGAAATATTCATTCCCTGAATATTTAAGTAGTTTATCCATTATAAATAAAAACTTTATAAAAATTTCTATATAATGAAAAATATTAGTGAGTATGTTTCACGATATAGCTTATACAAATATTTTTTTTTAAAAAAAAAAAAATAACGCAATTCCACAATTCAGAGGGTTATAAACGGCAGAAACAGCTCAGACCGGAAAGTGTTCAATGCTATTGTTATAATAACATATCGAGAAAGGACAAGAACTCGAATTTATGGAGTTACCCGAGACATTTCACATCTCTCCAGACAAAGTACATACTTCACATTTATAGTTGCTTCGTCAAATTAGAAATGAGAAAGGTCGAGCATTAATTATTCGTCTGTTGACAGAATCCAAACTATCTTTTGTTTTGTCACAACAGAATACACATTCTTAACTAACTATAACCTCCTTTTGATAAAAAAAAAAATCCATGTTACCATTATACCTTTGCTTTTCCAATAGTTTATATTCTAAAATGGGCATATCCATAGATATCACTTGGGAAATTATGTGTCGAGTGTTGTTTACATAAGTTATACTGCATGTTTGCATTTTTGTGTTGCATGTACAAGTGGAGTTCCGAAATGATTCTGGAATGTATATCGGTGTTTTCAACAATAAACAGAATGGTTTCTTTCATTTTTAACACAAAAATATAATAAATTTTTCAATAAAAAAAACATGAGTTATAGATCTTTCAAAAATTAAAACAACTTTCCGAAGTCAACATATTCAGTTCCTTGAGAAATTGAATTTTTCGAGTATAAATACGCCTTTTGATCAATTTATATTTTTTTACTGGTGTACTATGTATGCTGCCACAAAATTTGTAGTTTTATAAACTAACGCCGTTATAGAGTAACATAATAGTTGTTAGAGGAACTCCGTAATCTTCAACCATGTACAAATGATTCCAGCCGATACTTCCCTGTACTATGTTGCACACCTCTCCAGGCCACGGTAGCCTAGTGATTAAGGCAACACGGCCGGCGGTTTTCGTTTAATCGTGGGTTCGAGCCTTGGTGCCACTAAACATCCACCGTGTAGCTTGGACTGATGTACGATAAATCTTTCGGGGCCCAAAGTCATTCCGAGGGCATGGTGGGGAAGTTAGGAGAAGGGGTGTCAACTCAAATGTCGACCTCGTCACTTGATTGAGGCTCAAAATTATGAGGTCAGTCACCAATAGCCCCCGTGTTCCATCTAGTGCGACGTTAATAAAAACCAAACCAATCCACACCTCTTTAAGTGAGACCTAATTTATAATAACGTGCAGCAGTTTCCTTTTTTTTGTTTCCTTCAGCAAGTTGGAGATTTAAAAGAATAAGGATTCAAACACGCATATTGAACATATCTGGCACCAATTATAATGATCAAGATGATGATCATTCGGTGTACGCGATATTTTATTAATAGGTTTCTTTTCCCCTTTAACTCACATTGTAACTTTGTCTGGGTCAAAACTTTAAAAGCTATTTACTCACAATTTAAAGCTCTTCATAGAGCTGAAATTTTTTAGATGTAATTGTTTCGGATGGCAACACGATAATTTAACTATAACAAAAAATAATTGATTAAAACTAATTATTAATAGATTTTCTTACACCCATATTGTATGTGTCGTTCAAAACTTTGAAAGCTTTTTCTCATATTTTAAAGTTCTCCGTTAAGCTGAAATTTACTACACACGTTTGTTTTGGATGACAATACAATAATTTAACTATAATAAATTAAAATTAATTGATTAAAAGTCATTATTTGAAGAATTAAGTTTTACGCCAAGCTTCTCGTCAAGTCGCCAAAAGGTCTCCAAACCCGTTGTTTATTGATTTATCGTTTACTTTAACTTTAATTACATGTAGCTTAGTTGATTAACATTTTGCTTATTGAGTTGACAGTTTTTACGCGTATTTATTTCAGGTGATAAATTTAATGAACGCCAAATATTAAAATAAATTATTAAAACTAATTATTGAATAAATTCAATTCGATTCAACGTTCCATTTTGCTCTTAAAATTTAAAATTAAAAAAATTATGTTGAGCAAAGACTGAAGTTTCAAAGAAAACCCATTTCAAAAAACTCGTTTTTTACTGGTGTTATTTTAAATCAAACGAAAAGCATGCTTAACAATTATTTCCAGATTATCCGAATTTGCTTGAATTTTTTTAAAATTCTGTTTCACAATGTCTTACAAAAAAAAATACTTTGTTTTATCTACCAGATCCTCATGTACGTCAGTTGTTCAAAAAGTACCCTTATTAGGAGAAGATGTGGAGTAATTCGCTGTGCAGTATAGTCAACGAATCGTGTCTTCAGGATCTTACCTTCTTTAAGTACGTATGAGAATCAAAAGTCACGATAGGCTAGTGATATTTTCCCCCATGGATCCATGGATTTTATTCTTTGTTGTGAAATGTATGACGCTTCCCCGGGATGGCTTAGCGATATTTCGCTACTTACGTCATCCTTTCTATCAACAAACTTTTATCAGGATTTCTTTTTTCCATTTTTTGAAATTTTTGGATCATCGTTACACCTAGGGTGGAGCAACACAGCCATTTATAGTTCTTACGCCACTAAGCTCCACTATTACTCGAAATTATCATGTTCGTGAATATGGTGCCTTGTTCGGCCGTGTTCATGTGATGCGTGAATCTCACGAATATGATGCCTTTTGTATCCCCAAAAAATCGTTGCCACCACTTTTTCGGCTATCTTCGTCTTCTATGGAGCAGATCTACAGAAAGCAGCCTATTGTCTCAATTGTTGCTTGATTTCAGGTAAACAATGATGAATCTGGTTTCCGGTGCTTATTCATAATTTCGATTTCAGTTTTATAATGATGAATGTAGTTTCCAGTGATGATAATGAATCTAGGTCTCGTGGGCAATCGACGCGGTGACAATCAAATTATGATTTGGCAGTAAAGGGCTACAAATTCTAAACTAACCTATGAATCAGTGTCCTATTTACCTTGGCAACGTTTAAATGATGACACAACCCTTCATATACATGTAAATAACAAATAATTTAAATCCACTCAAATGAACGTTTTATTAACATAAAATCAAGTATGTTTATGCACTTCACAGCACAGCTTTTATGCTAAGTAAATATTTCATTACTCCATCACTGCATAGAAAAGTAATTGCTAAACTCCGCCAACAGGCGTGAAATTCGAAACACCGTTAAAACGCAGAACGAGATTGGAATTTCGCTATAACGAGACTTCTTTAAATGCAAACACGAATGAATTACATCCGAAACGAATAAGGTTAAGTCAAAAATACTCTATGTCAATAGTATAGTAAATTCTTCTCTGAGCACTTTTAAAAAGCACATTTAAAAGAACCGGAGCTTTGAAGTTCGTTAAAGGTTTAATTGATGGTCACACTTGGTGTTCCGGTTAATTTCAATTACACTTCCCGACCCATTTCCTGGTGAATTATGGTAATTGTCCGGGAAAATGCCTCCGCGAATTTGTTTTCCAGGGATTATTAAGTGCAACTCGACTTCAGAATGGTGCAAATTAATGATTTAATACTTCGCTTATGTAATGAATACTTATTACTTCATTCTGCCAATCTAACCGAAAAGTGATCCGAATGCATTCGGTGACGATTGTGATTATGACTCTTTTAAGCAGAAGTTACAACTTTTCCCCAAGTTTGGGAATTAAAAGGATAATTTTGTCGTTTATTAAATACATCATGGACGAGGTTTAAAATTGACTCTTCATTAAATGCGATGCTGTAATGAATGGTTGAAAATAAATGAGTAAATTTATTTCAATGCGGTTTTCTTTTTAGAGTTAAATTTGTCTACTGTGTTCTTTAAGAAATGTTTCACTTTAATTGTTTATTTAATAATACACATTTAGTATCGTATTTTATTGGCTTTTTTGTTACATCCATTACTTATGTTTTTTTAACCCTATAATATTGATATTAAATTAATTCACATTGTAAATCGTTTTAAGAGGGTGGCCGATTTTAGAGGACAGACAGCATTGCCAGGACAAGTTGGGGTTTCCATAATATGTTGCCCTCCGTTAAAAGGAGCCAAAACAAATGTGACACTTATCCATAGGTTGTTTTGATGCGGCAGCCATTTGATACCAAATAAAAATTTGATTGATGAAACGTACAGTTATGATAATCTTTTTGTGCAGCGTTGTACCCATCAGTTAAAGCTGGATTCCTCATGATACACCGAAAACCAAGCAACAATCAGAACAATGGCCTGTTTTTGGTAATACTTCAAAATAGATGGTTAGAAAAGTTGTGATAAAGATTTCTGGGATACGAAGAATAGCATACTCATTGATTTTTTAGAATAAATAACAATGGACAATACTACAGTAAATTATTCCGCTTATCATACATAACACGGATACGTTTTGAACAGTCTTAGGGGGTAAATAAGAATATTCATATATATATATATATATATATATATATATATATATATATATATATAAATATATAAATCTTGTAGAACGACATTAACTTTATTTGATAATCGGTTGGTTATGTTAGCAGAACATAAAATGATCAAACATACATGGTATATCTGACCAATCTGCTATAAAATACTTCTTTTTGTCGAAAAACACTAATATACGAAAAAATAAATTAAATTTGTAAAGATAAAAAAATGGAAAAAAAGTGAGGGATGAAATAAAAATGAGAGATAGACGGCTAAGATATCCCTGGGGAGCGTCACCCGTGCGTAACTAAGACAGCAAACCTAATGGGTGAAAAGAAAGATCACTCAGACTTCTAAAGAATTATAAATCTCGCACTTACTTAAAAAAGATAGCTAATTATATAACTACTCACATAAAACTAAGCATTCATTATCAAAGTCGGATCTCATAATTTTCAATTATAATAAGATGATAACGATACGTTTCAGTGGATATTTCATTCACTAAACTACTACTTACCAGCGCGTGAGGACTTTCAAGTTCATTTATTTAAACTACAGCGCCTCTTTTTATATCTCACGACAGTCTATCGAGGAATCAGGACTCCAACTTCAGAATACTGACAAAGAGTCCATGTCAGTAACACATGTGCTACCGTAGATCTGGTTAGGTGAAGGAGACAGCTTTTTGAATGGTATATTTCTTTGTAAACTTCTGCGCTAGGCAATGATAGAGTTTCGTGTTTTAGTTGAATTTACCGTTATGTAGATTGCCACTTCCTCATGAAACACAAATTAGGTTTCTTCTTGCAGATAGTTACTTTTATTCGCGTTGTTTTAAAATGTAACTGATGAAATAAACAGATAAGAAGGTAAAAATAAATTAAAATAAGGAATAGTATCGAAAAATAAATAATAAGAGTTTTTTATTAGGATTTCGCACGGTTTTATATTTCTTTATTACGAGATTGATAAATTCTTTCACTTAATCTTTATTATTAGCCACCCAAGGGGCTATTTTTTTAAGTGGATCACTTTTGGCGAACCAGATCACATTTCAATTTTTTATCGTTGCTTCAATTTTAATTACGTTTAGCTTAATTATATTCAATATAATAATTTATCGTTTGCTTTAATTTTAATTATGAGTTACTGATATAATACTCAATTTCGTAATTTATCGTTTATTTTAATTTTAATGACAAGTTTCGGATACAATATTCAGTTCAATAATGTATCGTTTGCTTCAATTTTAATATCGGAAAATTTTAGTATTGTCCATTTCTCGATATTTGATCGTTTACTTTAATTCTTATATATATTTATTTGTGTAATTTAATATTTATTATTATAAGAAAAACGTACCTTAGGTGGCTAAATCTGTCCTTTGAAAAAAAATTTGCATAGAACTTTTGTTTAATTTTGCTTTGATTATTGTACCAGAGTTATTCTATGGACGAAGCAATTTTCAGTCTCACGCAATATAAACGATGTAGTGATATACTTCTCAAAACTTTCACAGATTTCTTTATCCATATCATCTATAATACATTTATTAACTGTCTGTTTAAGTATAGCACTTTGAACAACACTTGTGCAATTGGTATACCAATTAATTGGTAATTTTGAGCCTCGTTCAAGACACGAACATTTAACTGGTTCTCCACATTACAAACTTACCAAATATTTAAATTTCAAGACTGAGCCTCCACAGGATTAACGTGCATTACCATTACTAAGTGATTGATATTAAGTGACATCAGGAATTGCACCTACAATTCGATGGTAGCAGTCGAGAGGTCGTTACATGTAGCTACGTCATTTTTGAATCAAAAAATTATATAAATACTTTAAAATTCTCTATAACCCGATCATTTACAAAGCTCATTTTTAACTATTTATATACTTTTAATTTTGAAATTAATGTTTCGTAAGGTACAAAAAAAGAAAATGGTCTTCGTAATTTGAAGCCACGATGAAATTGTGTGTTTGTGTGATAAGAGGACAGTACCAAGTGGATACCTTACTCTTACAACTTCCACACCCACTCCTAGAGAGCACTGAACTCCAACCCATTAAACATATAGCATCCACAGTTATTCAACGCGATTGGGGCAAAGAGACTCTAACTCTCCACTCGATTTGTGAATTACCGGAAAAGAAACTCGTGATATAAACTATCAGGCTCTCTTAATTCTTAACGACACCAAGACTAGTATAACGTGCTTCCAACTTCCACATAACACTATCGAAAACGCTTAAACCTTTAAAAGATTTCAAGTTTTCCAGTCCTGCTAAAGCATGGTATTTGAAAGAACGAAACCCAAACACACTACCTCCCATCAGTCATGTGTACATTAATCTACTTAAATGCCTACCGATAGGAATTGCAATAACATTAAACGGGTTTACCGGTAAATTAAAAATTTTAGTCTCGAAATGCTGTCGGTAGTTAATTTCGTATATTTATATATACCAAATATAATATATATATATATATATATATATATATATATATATATATATATATAACACATCAATCAATAACTCTCGAGACAAACCCAGAGATGTCGCTCGTAGTAAACTAGTAACCAGGTCTTTCTAGAGTACTAACCTTTGCTTGAAACGTGTCAAAATTTTAAGTCGATCGGACCAGAAACAGCTGCGTTATCGAGGTTGGAGTAAAGTCGTTTTGTAGTTTGTTTAAAAAATGGAAAAAACCGAGTTTCGTGTTCTGATAAAACATTGTTTTTTAATGGGTAAAAACACCGTGCAAGCGAAACAATGGATTGAAAAATGTTACCTGGACTCTTGTCCATCAAAAGCAACGATTTGTCGGTGGTTTGCCGAGTTTAAACGTGGTCGTACCGACACAAATGACGCGGAACGCTCGGGTAGACCTGTGGAAGCCGTTACACCGGAAAATGTGAGTGAAGTGACAAAAATTATAATGAAAGATCGTAAAGTGAAGCTCCGTGAGATTGCTGAGATGACACAGATATCATATGGAAGTGTATTTACTATCCTTCATAAAAAATTGAGCATGAAAAAGGTTTTTTCCAAGTGGGTGCCGCGATTGTTTTCGATGGAACAAAAACAGCAACGAGTCGATGATTCAGAAAGCTGTTTATCGCTATTTACTCGCAACAAAAAAGATTTCTTGCGAAAAAAAAAAAAAAAAGCGTTGGAACGATTGTATCACCTAAAGGTGATTAAAAAGGTGTTATGTTGATGAATAAAAATTTTGCAAAAAATGTTGTTTTCAATGTTAGACTCGGGAGTTATTGATTGATGTGTTATATATATATATATATATATATATATATATACCAAATATATATAACAGGTCAATTGAAAAGTCCCCGGCCTGACACACAGATGGCACGACTAGAATTAAATCCATATGTTTTTTAGTTAGCCCTAACCCTCAAAAGATGCGTGTATAAATTTGACAGCTGTCGGATCATTAGTTTGTGAATTATAGCATTTTGAGTAAAGCAATTTTTGTTATTGTGAAAAAAATGGATAAAAAGGAATTTCGCGTGTTCATAAAATATTGCTTTGTCAAGGGAAAAAATACAGTTGAAGTACAAACTTGGCTTGATGCCGAGTTTCCGGACACTGCCCCAGGAAAATCAACCATCAAGGATTGGTATGCTAAGATTAGACGTGGTGAAATGAGCACCGAAGACGGTGAACGCAGTGGATGCCCAAATGAGGTTGTTACCGACGAAAACATTAAAAAAATCCACAAAATGATTTTGAATGACCGTCAATTAAAATTGAATGAAATAGCAGACACTCTAAAGATATCAACTGAACGTGTACATCATATCATTCACGAATATTTGGGTATGAGAAAGCTCTGTGCAAAGTGGGTGCCGCGCGAGCTCACTTTTGAAAAAAAATAACGACGAGTTGATGATTCGGAGCAGTGTTTGAAGATGATCAAGCGTAATAAACCCGAGTTTTTGCGTCGATATGTGGCAATGGATGAAACATAGCTCCATCCTTTCACTCCGAAGTCCAATCGATAGTCATCCGAGTGGACTGCACACGATGAACCCGCTCCAAAGCGTGGGAAAACGCAACAGTCGTCTGGCAAGGTTATGGCGTCTGTATTTTGCGCATGGAATAATTTTCATTGACTACCTTAAAAAAGGAAGGAACATCAACAGCGACTATTACATAGCGTTATTGGACCGTTTGAAGGACGAAATCGCCGAAAAACGGCCACATTTGAAGAAAAAGAAAGTGCCGCTTCACCACGACAATGCACCGTGTCACAAGTCAGTGAAAACGATGGCAAATATCCATGAATTGGGCTTTGAATTGCTTCCTCATCCACCGTATTCTCCAGATCTGGCCCCCAGCGACTATTTCCTGTTCTCAGATCTCAAAAGAATGCTCGCTGGGAAGAAATTTTCGTAAAATGAAGAGGTGATCGCCGAAACTGAGGCCTATTTTGAAGCAAAGGACAAATCGTACTACAAAAATGGTATCGAACAGTTGGAGGGTCTCTATAATCAGTGTATCACCCTTGAAGGGTAATATGTTGAATAAAAAAAACTAATTTTGCCAAAAAAATGTGTTTTACTATGGTGGGTCGGGGACTTTTCAATTGACCTGTTATATATATATATATATAAATTATGTACCTGGCTATAATATACTTTTAATTCGACATTTGTAATTAACGTTATCCATGGAGGAAAAACTCAAATTATTGTCAAACCAAAGACAAAATCCAACTGTGGTACACTAAAAATATTAATAAATTCGTTAGAAAGAACTGGAGAAGTGGAAGAATATATTCAAACAGTGCACGATTCCTTAATATTTTTTGAAGCAATGGGTGAAGAACCTGAAAGAGATTTTTCAGCGTTGATTATTTTGTGTTAACATTAGATTGCAATTAGGAGATCAAAGGATAGATTAGTTATGTTTCTTATTTGCATAATTTTTACCACATGTTTGCAAATAGATCGCTTAATTAGAAATATAGATATTTTATGTTTGTTCTCCCAGTTGAAATTATTAATGCATATATGTAGCTTATTATTTGTTATATAAATGTTGTGTGTGAAACTCATTTGTATTATTTATATGTTCAGATGCTATTCATTTTTATACACTTTTGTCAATGTGTACAAGAATCAAATAAAAATTTTCTCATTATTACGAATTTTTATTTTATGTTTTAGGTTTAAAGAATTTCTGGTATTTCTCCAGAATATCAGTTTAATTAAAATGTATACCGAATTATTGATAAGAGTTAAATTCGGTAAATATGCAGTTACTAACGGTCACAACTGAAATATAAGTATTCATTAAGATGATTGAAGAGAGTTCATTAGAACTTAAATTTTTTTCGGTGATTACCCCTTTCCCTTTTTTAACTGAAACGAAACCGCACTCAAAAATCAATACATTTACAGTCCCATAATTTTTCAGCACCATCGGGAATCATAAAATAGACTTTTAAAGTACCCAAGACATTGCGTAAATAAGGCTTTTCACACATTCTTCGACCTCTGAAATATTCAAGTTATAGTTTTCAGTATCTTAACATTAAAGGGCCAAAGAGTACTTTTGATGAGTAACAGAAAATTATTGAAAATGTATGATATAAAAAAGTATTCGTGGCAATAACAGATATTTATAGAAATTTATTTAATACTTGAGGATATTTTTACGATTTAGGAACTTTAATTACAAGTAATTAAGAGAAGAAAAAGTTTTATCTATACGAAATTGCACACGCGTGCTATTAAATGTTGGTAAGCTTCTTGTTAACCGAAATGAAATTTTTTCTGAAGTAAATTATACAAATATAGTCTTACAGGGTTTCAATATCGTCACACGGATTTGTTTGTTGGTTGGGGCTATTAGCGTTGCACCTGAGTTGGCATCCCAATCTCCAATCTTCTACGCCATCCCAAAGTGAGGACATTAAATCTTTCAAGGTTCCATGTCCATTTGTCCCCCCCTCCTTCACTCTGGATCTTTCAATGAAATCAAGGTCGAACGCACCGCTTATCTGAAATAAGGTCACAACCATGACCACTCGACTATAGTGGCTCGTTTCTGGCGGGATCACCCGAACTTAGAGCTTCTGGCTCTTTTAGATGAACTGGTTCAAAAGAATGGGTTGTTTTTCAGTTCCCTTCCATACTCTTGATCAGATTATTTCATTGGCGGTCACAAAGTTTGGGATCGCAACTATTTGGCTTTAACGAACGAACAAATTTTACTCAAATTTAAATCAAATGATAAATCTCCTATAAGAACGCTTTTTTACTTTTTTCTTTCGCTTATATATTAGAAATAGTTTTTTAATTTCATGATTATTATTATATTTCTTATGTCTGATTTTATAAAAAAAAAACCATCGGTATGTTTTTTTTTTATTATGTTTTATCAATTATTCCTCAACGATCGATGCTTCTATTATTGACGCCTTTTGACATTCTTTGGTCTTCTCTCCCACTTATGGATCTAAATACTTTCAGAAGTTGATTGAATGTAAAAGTCGTTTTTAATTTTCCAATAAATCTAAATAATCAATTAATGAACCTGTCAATGTCTTTCAGAATGCAACACACAGATTTAAGAGCGTCATTTATCAGAAATTTTGTTTTATAAACTTCTTTTATTTTTGACAAAGCTCGTCATTCATATGCTTATTACCGGAGCCGCAAAATTTAAATAAAATAAAATAAAATGAAAGGAAATCCAGATTTAAATGAAACGCTCTTAATGTATTGCGTTTTTACTCTTTAATTCAAAAAAGAAAGCCTTGGGGCTACTAAAGACATGTCAAGTATCCAGGGCTGATGCACATTAAATCTATCGAGATCCAAAGTGCTCCCAGTGGTGTGGTGTGAAAGTTAGGAGAAGAGCATAGCTTAGGTGTCGTCCTCTTCACTTGACTGCGATTCTAATTTACGAGGTCGGACGCCAATAGCCCTCGTATTTTTTCTAGTCAATAAAATCAAATCAGAAAAGGAAATTATTTATTTTTTGCTGTTTTTCATTTTCCTTTTCATTAGAGCATTCTATGTAACGCATAGTGTCTAGAATCAATTATTTCTATTTGATGACATAATATCAAACGAAAATGGACTTATTTTTCGAGTTCGTCTCCTAATTATGTTTCATTTTTTTTCAAGTTAAAGGATTAAATGATGTTTCTCATTTTAACATAATTTGAAACTTTATTAACCAATTTTTTTTTCTCTCAATGCTGCTAACGGATTAATGAGGAATATTTTTCAGATCTCCTGTTCATTGAAAGCGTTTCGTTTCCATTTTGACATAGTTCTGACAAAATGCTCGATTACTGCGTACCCTCAAATATAATGGAAATAAAAATGAATTTAATATCCCTTATGACTTTTTACTGAATACAATTTTGTCTGGAGAATTTTAAAAATAATTTTTTTATTTCTCTATTTTTCTCTTAAAGCATGTATCTACTTTTGAAGCACTTTTTCAAAAAGAAAAGGAAAGAAAAGAAAAGAAAAAAGAAACTTGTAAAACACTTATGTTTTTAGTTAAAATGGTCTATAAAATTGCAAATTCAAAAGTCATTTTAATTAACCATTTTTATTTTTCAAATTTTGGCCATATTTGTTTAAAATTTAGCAGAAATTAATATTTACGCTAAAGTTCATGTATCTAACTCTAATTCATATATTTCTCGTTTTGTTCCAATAATGTGTGTGTGTGTGTGTGTGTGTTGTGATCTTGAAAAAATGCAATTATCGCTTAACACAGTATGATTTTACAAAATAAAATCTATCACTTTTTAAAATAAAAATAGATCCAAGATAAATAATTATATACTCAAAAGCTATGTGTTTGAAGTTTACGACATACTTAGGGATGTTCAGATCATTGTGGAAAATTTCACTTGAATACATGAAATACTTTTTAGGAAATGAGATTTTTCGTAATAAAAAAAATTAAAATCGCACTTTGAAACGTTACTTTGAAAATACAAATATACGGTAAAAAGTATGTAAAGTTATGTAAAGATTTGTTGTAATAAGGAATGATAAATCACTCCTTAAATAAGATATTTATCCAAAAAATAAACACTAAGTTATTATAATAATAAAATTATTTGAATTCTCTGATTAAATGACATGGATTGATGTCACAATATTAAGTATACACTTTGCAGAAAGTGACCACAATATGATAAATTAGCTACCACTATTTTACTAAAGTTTTTGCACTTGAAACTGACATTAGATTTAGCTCCTCATGTATAAGTTTCTTGGGGAAATATTAATTTTTAGTCTTCAAAATGGGTTCCAAAACGAAAACTGCAGATCAAGTTAGAGAACTGGTTGTTAAAATGGCTGAAGAAAGTATATCTCTTAGAAAAAATGCAAAAGTAGTTCAACGAAGTCACGGATGTATTCAAAAATCATCAACAAGTAAAAAAGAGTTGAAACACGTTAAAAATATTCCCGGAAGAGGACAAAATGAGATCCTGGATGACAGAACAAGTAGGAAAGAACTACGAAAAGTGACCGAAACTCCAAAGGTGAGTGCTCCAAAAATTGCTGCAATCACTTCTACGACATAAAGATCTGTTTCTGCAGAAACAATTAGATATTTACTTAGTAAAGCAGGCTTCAAAAGTCGTCAAGCCAGGACAAAACATTTCATTTCCAAGCGAAACCATGTGAAAAGGCTTTCATTTGCTGAAAATTATATTTCAAAGTCTCCAGACTTCTGAAATCAAGCTATATTTAGTGATGGGAGTAAATGTAATGTTTTTGGAAGTGATAGGTGATGCTATGTTTGGCAGAAGGTCAACAGTGAGTTACTTCCTAAAAACACTATTCCTACTGTCAAGTATGGGAGTTGTTCTGTTCTCATACATCTGTACTATTTATCGGCCAATGGTGTGGGAAGTTTAGTGTTCAATGATGGGATAAAGGACAAATTCAATACTTGAACATTCTGTAAAATAATTTAAAGCAAAGTGCTGAAAAGTTGGGTTTAGGATCGGGTTTCATATCTCAACACGATAATGATCCTAAACATACAGCTAAAATTGTTCAATTGTGGCAATTGTACAAGTATAGAACGCAGTTGCACACTCCAACACAATCACCTGATCTCAACATTATTGAAAATTTAAGGTTACAGTTGGAAAAATCTGTAGAAATGGCATCATATCACGAGTAAAAAACATTTCGAGAATCAGTGAAGTGAATTTAAATCACAAGTGAAACAACCCGAAGTCTGATTAAATCAATGCCACGCATTCTGGAAGCCGTCATTAATTCGAAAGGGTGTACAACCAAATATTAGTTTGTATTTTCATTTAAGAGTTATGCTAGGTGTATACTCAATTTTGTGACTTAGTATGTTGTAGTTTCTTCTTAAACATTATATAATTAATTTATTAAAAGGATTTAATACTTGTTTCCGCGTCTAGTAAATTTCATAAAATAAATTCTATCACTTAGATATAAATTTTGTATAAATATTCAGTATTACTTTTGTATACTTTTAATGACAAAAAAGGAAGGTGTATACTCAATTTTGGTAGTATACAATATAAATATATATATATATATATACAGTGGGTAAAAAATATTGGCAATTGTCTATAATTGATTATATTAGATAACAAAGGAAATGCTTGACAATTTTAGCTGAACATACGCATACACGAGTTAATAAAAATACAAATGTGTATTTGTGTTTTTTATTACCTCCCGTATTCGTTATGTCCAGCTAAAATTGTCAAGAATATCCTTTGTTATCTAATATAATCAATTATAGGCAATTACCAATACTTTATATATATCTATATATATATAGTATGCCTTGATTGGATCGCTAAAGATTTTGAATGATTGAGATGTTCAAGCAGTGATGAGGGGGAAATAGCGAGATTCGATTCGAAATTATCTTCTCTTCCATTAATGGAACGCACAGCTGCGACAACAATCATGAATGATAAAATGGAAACAGTTAAAGAAACCTCTAATCAGAATGGTTTCTTTGGAGAATTCTGCAAAGATATCCATTAACAACTATAGGAAATTTAAGGAAGGAATGTGATTGTATATTATCGTCGCCATGAGAATCAACACGAGAGTTATTAGCGAAGGACCTCGTCACTTTGAATCTCGGTCAAGAGATGACGAGTTGTCACCTCCCTCTCAAATTTTCCACACCATGCCTTGGGAGGACTTCGGTAAGATTCTACATGAATCAGCTTTGCTACATAGCGGGTCTTCAGTGGTATCAGGGCTCGAACCCCCTACTCGAGGAAAACAAGGCCGGCAGTGAATCCGCAACCATAACCGCTAGTCTACCGCGGTCAGTGATATCTAAAGAAGAAGCTGAATTTAAGTAAAGAATAAATCTTTAAGAAATTTCGAGAAGCTTCTTTTTAACGATTAAAATTTTTTAAAAAAATCTTTTCGAAGTGATAGATGCATGCTAAAATTTAGGGTCGAAGAGACGAAAAATCGAAACTCATAAGTGTCGTTCCTTCAGTGAAGTATCTGGGATGAGGAATCACGGTTTGAGGGTCAGTGTTGTTTGCTGTGTTAGGAAGTTAACCCTTCATTGAAGGCCCGATAAATATCTTTTCCAATGCTTCAATATATTGTAAAATAAATTACAGGCTTCTGTTGTTTATTTACAACTCAGAATTCAGTGAAACGTTTCCAACGATATCGATCCAAATTACATCGTAAAGGAGCCATTCTTTCCCTAAGTACATGCACAAATCCATACCCTTCCTCAGTTGTCAGCTTTGAATCCCTTTGAACATGTAGGGGTAGGGACTTAACAAAAAAGCTTCAAAATACAGAGTTCGAGATAAAGATTCCTCTAAAGATGCATTACTGCAAGCGTGGTCAGATATTAAATCAGTTATCTCACACAACGTTTTACTGCACCAGTGCTTGGTATATTGTAAGCCATCGTTGATTCATAAGAATAAGTTGCACGATATTTAGTTAATTTCAATTACAGATATTATACTAATTGTTAATTTTCCTTGATGTGTATGTACACTTTTGTGTTGTATGATTTTGTTTGCACGAATTATTTTTCATTTATGAATTTGAGTTTTCCTTCTTTTACATAAATATATGTGAATCCAATGTGTGTATGTATATGTATATATATATATATATATATATATATATATATATATATTTCATTATAAAAAATATTACAACTTTTCACTTCTTATAAATACATAAAAAAGGTGTACGAGTATGATGACTTTTGTGAGACTGATTGTTTTCATATACATAACAGCTTTAAATTAAACAAGAATAGTGAAATTGTATTTAGAATTCATTAAAAATTCAGTTGTTTGCAACTTTTGTTCCACATGGAAATCCTTAAGATGTTTACACTGAATTCACTTAATTCAGATAATATCACTTAAACTTAGAAGATGTTTTATTGTGATACATACTATTTTTATTTATATTTAATTTGAAAGTTTTACAATTTGCACATTGCTAAACCTCCAACTTCATCTTAATGGAACCAGACAGTTTAATTTGACGAGTCACAATGTCTACGCCATAATTGCCCGTCGCTTTGAGTTTTCCCAACCTGATTTGAATATAAAGATGCATTTCTCTGCTTAATACAGGAGTCACGATTACTCTTGCGAATTTCTTCAACTGTAATTGGAACAAAAAGCTTTATTTTTCGCGAATTTCAAGAGCAACTTCTTTCTTATGCAAAGCTCTAAAGAGAGTTCCGTAAAAGTGCCGAGGAGCGTTGGGAATTCGACGAAAAAGAATAATTTAGATTCGAAAGATAATGTTTTCTAGTACGAATGATTATCGTTAATGTGAAATGACAAATTTTCTTTCTACAAAATTACTTAAACACAATTTTGCTTTCATGAATTATGTATATGAGGACTTCTAAAAAAGTAATCGAGAAATGCAATTTCAAATTCTACGTTTAAATAAGTGCAAGTTTTACTCTTCTAAATATTTCATCACCTATCTACACCTTAGGTACTAAATCAATTTATAAATTATCTAAATGTTATCTTTTTACTAATCACTTTAAAATAAGTGGTAAAAGTTCGTAAGATTTGTTGCCAGAGCTTATAGAAGAGATTGGTTGTTAAATTTTAATCAAGTTACTTAGTTACACTGAATGTAACTTTAAAAATAACATTTAATTCTTCAATATGTTATCGCAATGAATTACTGTGAGCTTAAAAATCAAGTTTCTAGATCTTTTTCTTGTCGTTAACGCTGTTCGTTCTGATAAAAATTGTTCTAAGATGCTATGACGTAAGTGGCTTGGAATAAAATACGTTGATTCTTACAAATCTAGCAAGTATAGAAAATCTTTTAATTACGACCAAATGCATAGTTAATTATTTTCGGAAGTTGAACATCTTTCCACTTGCAAAAGGTAACACAAATAGTATTTAAATTCTAAAAATACTTCAATGGAATGTCTAAGATGATTTGCTATTTCACTGGAAGAATCCTTCATTAATTATAAATTCTATAATATACTGTAATACACTGAAAAACAAAGAGATTTGCATCATTAGTTTTATACATTGCCAAGACTCCCTTTCTGAGCGTTAATTATTCCATTTTTCCCAAGTCGATTAATTATTCAGATTTAGTAAAACTTTTCTCGTTTAATTAATTATGAAAATTAATTTACAGTTAATAGCAGAAATGTTTTTATTTTTCTTTAATTTACATAAATACTCGAGGAGAACAGAAGTTCGGATTTACTAAATCTGATTTCTTCCAGATTATTTCACTTGTTTTGGAAAACTGTTTTAATTCTAAATTAAAATATAATTTTAAAATGTTCATGCAATTCCAAACAACTTTGTGAGTGCAATTTAATTTACATACGCGCGAGACGACCTAAAAGGTACAACAAAAAATAAATACATATATTACGATGTTTCTTATGATGCACTGGTGGACAGTTGCTAAGATCAAGTGATTTTATCACCTATAGCCACCACTAAATGAAAGAAAGTAAAATACGGAATACTCGATTAAAAGTGCGATTATATAGATCTTTTTCTCTCTTTTTAAAAATATTTTTTTATATTCCCCAATAAATGACTGCAAACTCGGAAAAAAAATCATTTATAATCTGGCAATATAACTTTACAAATAATGAATTCACAACTTTAACGCTTTGCAAAATATATTAGAATATTATATTATGGAATGTTGTATTTAGAATTATATATTATGAAATGCTCGGCACACACGCACACATGAATATTTAATGTTGTAAATAATAAGTGTGCTAAGAATTCCTTTTGCTTCTAATTGAAGATAACTTCCACAAGGTACGACAGTAAACTGTAAACAAGTATAATCCTGCGAAAAATTAATGTTTAATTTCAAAATAAATCAAAAGATGTGTCAATATAAATTCACGTTTAACAACTCGGAAAACATAAAAATATAAAAGAAAATGTACTGAGAACTATGGAGAGTCAAAATCAAAAATATCAGATATAATCATATATCTTTAATAATTTCAAATATTACGTACAATTTTAGAAAACGTATAAAACTAGAAGAAATTCAAATTTTAGTATGATACATTAAAATTAAATTAATACATATTTTAATACCGAAGATAGATAGCTCAGAAGCGAACGAATGTGGCTCCGTTACATTTAACCGTTTCAGAACACCACATTTCTGTAAAACACTGCGTAAAGTACTCAGTAA
This sequence comes from Nephila pilipes, assembly GCA_019974015.1. Classification (NCBI taxonomy): domain Eukaryota; kingdom Metazoa; phylum Arthropoda; class Arachnida; order Araneae; family Nephilidae; genus Nephila; species Nephila pilipes. The sequence continues at coordinate 588,788 of BMAW01056954.1, read as the reverse complement.
AGTCATTATTTAAAATCTTATTTGAGCTGAAAAAATTGTTACATTTGCTGAAAAACTCGGAAAAAAGGTGAAAAATAGGTGTAGAAAAATATCATCAAAAATAAATTTGGAAAAAAACAAAAAAACAATTGGGTGCGGGAATTTACTTCCGGCTGCTTCCACATATCAACAAAGGATTCCAAGAAAACTTATAGTAATTCGAACAACAGTGATGGTTTGTATAAAGGATATACAAACGACAGACTTTTAGATTTACGTGTAAGAGCCTCATTAGGTCGAAATTCTATAACTGGGATCAGTCAGCTACATTTTTTTTTTTTTAATTTTAGATGCGATCTTCAAATTTTCACAATAACGTATGTTTCATCCATGAATTTTGAAACATTTTTTTACTTAAATAATTCTAATCGCTATAAATGTATGAAAGAAAAGAACGGAGAGGAAAAAGATTTTTCAAATATTCTTTGCAAAATGAACAAAACCTTAATTGCACCTCTTAACACCAGCGACAAAAGACATAACAGTGCTTCATTGTCAAGTGAAAAATGCATTAAAGCAGAGCGCATTTCTATTATTCGCAAAGTAGGCAGGCCTCTTTTTGTTTCTGAGAATTGGATTCATACGTCCATTATAAACATGATTTTCTGCAAGTAGGCTTCATTTATTTCATTTTTCCCATTCTCCAGTTACCCCAGATCGTGTGGTCGCTGTAGCCTAGTAGTTAAAGCATCGGACTTGCGGCCGGCAGTTTCGTTGAGTTGTGAGTTCAAGCCTTGATGCCACTAAAGACCCACCATGTAGCCGGGGCTGATGCGTGTTAAATCTGTCGGAGCTTTAAGTCCTCACCATGGCATGGTGTGGAAGTTAGGAGAGGGAGTGCCAGCTCATGTATCGTCCCAGTCACTTGACCGAGATTCAAAATTACGAGGTCCGTCGAAATAGCCCTCGGGTTGCTTCTAGTGCGACGTTAATAAAACTGAACTACCTCAGATCGGCTCTGGTTCAAATTAATCCAAATTTACTGTATCATAATTGAAGTTGTGTATGTTTCTCAATTGTAAAAGAAAAAAGTTTTATGCAAAGTCTTGTAAGGAAGAAATTTAGCCACCCAAGGTGCCTTTTTTATTATAATTATTATTAAATTATTCAATTAAAGATAAGAATTAAAGTAAACGATAAAATATCGAGAAATGGACAATAGTAATAAATAATACCGATAATAAAATTAAAGAAAACGGTAAGTTATTATATCGAATATATTTAAGCCAAATTTAATTAAAAATAAAGCAAACGATAAATTATTAAATTGAATATCATATCAGATATATATCATTAAAATTAAAGCAAACGATAAATTATTAAATTGAATA
>BMAW01056954.1:509244-587408 GCA_019974015.1 Nephila pilipes | reverse complement strand
TATATATCATTAAAATTAAAGCAAACGATAAATTATTAAATTGAATATCATATTAGCTATATATCATTAAAATTAAAGCGAACGATACAAAATTGAAAAGTGATCTGGTACGCCAAACGGGATTCACCAAAAACAATAGCCCCTTAGGTGGCTAATAAAAGTATTATTAAAAAATACAGCAACATAAAAAAATGATGAAACACAGGAGTGTTTTTTTTTTCATTTTTGTATTACTTCAACTACATGTAATGTCATTTTAATAATTTATTTAAACTCTTAATACACTTCATTGTAATAGCTGAAAATCTATAATAGATAAACTTTTGGTGCAACAATTTTTCGCATTCCAAAGTATCAATAATAAAGAGTAACTATGTAAAAACTCTGAAATACTCTCGAACCCAGGAATATGAATTTGATCGATCAATCATATTGATAGTAAGTGTAGACTCGTGTTTTTCATTCGGCAATAAAAAAAAATATTATTTTAAACACTCTGCTACATCTGGCGATGAAGTTTTATTTTTAAAGTCCAGTATATAGATCAATTCCACCTTTTTCTGATATCCTTGCAACACTCGAGTGTTTCTATTTATAATAAATAAACCGAAGAGTGAGATGATATATGACCAAAAACCATTTATTTAGATCGATACCTGCAGTAGAAATTCCTCAAGTAATTCCTCTTATAACTGTTGGATGTGCTGCATAATTTAGAAAAAAAATAGCAGCAACCGTTTGATCTTGCTTTTCACACAGAAAAATATCGATGATGGATGCTTTGACTGAGGTGTAAGTTGAAAAAATGATGGAAGGTGGTATGATTTATGATGGATTATATTCGTGGCTTTTTTCATTTATTTATAATATTTTGTTGGAAGTAATCTGAAATTTCCAATCCTTGTTGATTAACTTTACGATGCAACTTAAAACGCTCCTTTTTTATTGCTACGAAAAAAAAATTATTGATTATGAGTAACAATATTAAACTATTTCTGGGGAAATGATAGATGTGAGATAAATCCGTGAATAATACATTAACGAAAGTGCGGTTTATTTTTATTAATAACGCTAAAGGTGATGGATTGCTTTACTTTCTGACTACGAGTTAATATACATAATTATTTTCGTAGTATATATTATTATTATATAGAGATTATATCAAAAACAAATATTCAACATACGTTGCAGAAAATATTGAAAACATCAATCAGTCAGTTGAATTTAAACTTTAAGTTCAATGTTTTAGGAGCTCATTTTTGACAGGTAGCGCTTTGCTCATCTGGATGTATAAATGTATCTAATCTTTTAGGAATTATTTTTAAGTGTACTGAAAGTTCTTTAAGCCTTTAGTAATTGAAAAAGGAACTATTTGATTAGGTTTTTAAGAAATTCTCAATTTTCATTCGTTTTTAAACGCAAGAAGAGCTTGGAAAAACTAATTTTTGCGATATATATTTTCAATATATTATCGCAAGACCATATCTTCCTTTTTTTCAGTTGATTCTGAGGGGGGGGGAAATATCAGATATGTCTTAACGTGCAATATACTTTAAAAACAATTCTTGAGAAAACATCTTGTATCTGAATAAAATTCAACAATTAGATATACATAAGGATTCGAATTTCAATACAAACTTTAAATGGTGATAAAATACATTTAAACAAACACTGTTCTCCATGTATTACAGTATATTTGCACATAAGTAATGAGCCTCAATTGGGCTAGCAATCACCTCATCATAAAATTAATTCGCTGGAAATAAAACATAGATTTGAAAGGTAAAAAACTATTCGACAAAGCTATTCTTGTTTCGATAAAATTTTTGAAGACAATTGCTTGTAGGTAGCAATTTTGAAATGAAAGAACACATTATAAAAAATATCTGGAAAAAAAAAACTGAGCCCTAGTTTATCACACCGTCGTAGATTTCCTTCCTCCAATGTAATTGGTTCACTGGTTTCAATGGCAGAAGTAGGCATCTTCTTTAGCCTAGTTGATTAAGGCACAACAATAAGCGGCCGGTCACCGTTTTTTCGGACCCACTTTCCCAGGGTTCGAAACAGCAGTGGCAACCAAAGTCCTGAGTCACTGCTCACAATTCTTTTCCCCTTCACGGGGCAAATAAACTTACCTAAACGTTTGGGAGAATTCGTCCTAAGCCGAAGTGGTGACTCAGGATTTGAACTCCAGATGAAGCACAGACTATAACTACTAATTGCATATGCCCCACAAAACACTTGCCTCTGTAAATCTAACAAAGACAAACGTACCTGAATCACGCCCAGTGATATTTCTGGTGTGGCGCATGTGTCAACGAGACCCGCCACTCAACTCGAGACAGCCGACGATTCAAATGGAAAACTATCCCAAGCAATACTCAATTCAACAGGGGGGGAATTTATATCAATTGCAGTAATATCTGGAGAAAAAAGCAACCTTCTCTACAAATACCCATGATTCTCTTCGTATCATCACGATGATAATGGAGGGGGAATATGCAGCAACTCTCTGTGCAACGACGCCATAAGTTAAAACGCCGCTCTAACATGCCGAATGCGACGTCTTCTTCAGCTTTGATGGTAAAGGCATAGCAGAAAGCGACCGGTCACTTTTTCTTCGGATCTACTGGTCCAGGGTTCGAAACAAAGGAAGCCCACCAAGGTCAAACTATTCTCCCTACATTGGAGGAGGGCTAGAAAAATTTCCTCCAATGTTTCAGAGAAACCGTTCGACACCGAAAGGATAAATCTTTAGGGGACATCATTAAACACACGTGAATTTGCATGTAACCAAATATGTCACATGTCAAGCACTTTTGCACGACTGTAGTTATATCTGTTTTCTGAATATAAGATGAAAGGAGAGAGAAAAATTATGTAGATATTCGTTGGAAAGGAGGATGAAAGATAGCTAAGGTATCCCGTGGGCACATCACTCTTATTTACCAAACACTGTAAATACCATTGGCGAAGGGGAAAGATTAATAAGATGTTCAGGGGAAAGATCCCTCGGGTTTACGTGCTTTATACTAAAAAGAACGTTATTTCAAGAGGGAATTTTCTTGCATAAAAATTGAAGAAAGAAAACTTTTCGCAAATTTTCTCCAGAATGAAATTCTGTTTTATTCAAAAAGATATACATGATTCAGATCGCATCTGATTTCGCGCCATTTTCTAGTTAGTTTTTTTAATGTTTTGTATTATTTTCGGTTTTGGTCCGTGAAAAATCATTAGCAACGAAACCTCAGACCAATAACAGTTTACTCGCTTTTATCTACCTCTCTGTAATTCTTTATTAGTTTAATATTCGTATTTGAACCACAATGTGTAAAATATTACGAAGAATATAATGTAGTGTGTAAAGTGCTTTTCTTCCTGAAAAAATAATTTACAAATTCTAATAACTGAGTACCTGTTCCAATTGGATATTCTTATTTATGCAGCATTGCCACCTAACATTGAAAATCATCTAAGTTTCATTTAAAGTTAAGTTGCAGGCTTCTGTGACTTTGACCCTTAATCTTGGAATGTGAGCCACTTGTGACTAATTACTATCTATTTCCATATCTATTTCACCCGTCCCTGCGAATCTACCTCAGGTCTATCGTTCAAGATAATGAGGATACTTCCCGTTAAATAGATCTCATCCTTAATAAGTCCTTAAGCGGTGTGGTAAGAAAGTTAGAAGTGTAGAGTACCAAACAAACTAAAATATATTCGTGGTCACTTGACTGTACTTCACATATTCTTACAAATGTCCGGTTCAAAAAATATTATAAACTTCTGGCAAACACATTGGCTCACGATGTTTTCATCTAACGTGGCGCCATCTATTGATGCTACCAATTTTAATTCTTCCGTGCTGGATAAATTAAGAAATTTACGCAATATCTTAGATAAATAATTATGAATCATGGGTGAGTTAGTGATAGTTGGGGAATGTGGAGCAAGAGCAAAATGTGTTATGCATCAAAAATACTTACTTAAACTGAACAATAGAAAAGGATAATTTTAAAATTTTTTTAGCCTAACAGAAAAAATATTCTTCGTGGCATTTAAACGCAATATATATATATATATATTAAGAAAACTGCATTTTAGATATTTGCGCATTGCTGTGGATTAGGTTTGTAATTGCTCAATCAAAATTTAAACGGGTACGAGATGCCACATCTTCAAAACGGGGATTGAAAATGGACGAATTGATAGTTGTTGGATTTATTAACGTTGCACTAAAAGCAATACGAGGGCCATTGACGATGGACCTCGTAATTTTAAGCCTCGGTCGAGTGACGAGGACGACACCTGAGTTGACATCCCTTCTTTTAACTTCCAGCCACGGAAGGACTTTCAGCCACGGCAGATTTAACGTGCATCAGCCCCGGCTAATCAGCGGGTCTTAAGTGGCATCAAAGCTCGAACCTACTGCTCGATGGAAATTGCCAGCCATGATTCTGCTGCCATAACCACTGGGCTACCGCCTCCACATGAACAGATAGAAGAATATGATACGTAGAATGAAGGTCACTTTTTTTTTATTCGCAACTGATAGTCTTCGGCGATTGGAGATTTAGATTCGATTGTTCAAGAGCACTCTGTACATTGAACATTTTCGACTGCCTCTTTGTAACTGAAACACAGTTGTCATCTAAATGAAGGAAATACGTGTCGCAATATTGAACCGAACTCAGATGACGGTGTGGAGTACTAAAACAGTATATAATTCTTCACATCTATGTCATGTCAACGGGAGTTGGAATTGGTGTTATTAACGTCACACAAGAAGCAACACGAGAGCTATTGGCGATGGACATCGTAATTATGAAGCTGGCACCTCCCTCTCCTAACTTCCACATCATGCCAACGAGAGAAGTTTGAGCCTCGACAGATGTATCGTGCATCAGCTCTGGCTACACGGCTGGTCAAATGTGGCATCAACGCTCGAACCGCAGTGCACGAGTCTAGGACCACGACCACTAGGCTACGGAGGACCCACTTCGACATGGGATTAAAGGATGTCAAATTTGATATATATCACATCCTGCACACGAGAAGTCTTTAATTGATTGTTTATTCGCGTAGCGCTTAGAAGCAACACTATGGCTATTGGTGAATGGAATTCTCGTAATTTTGAAGCTCGGTCAAGTGATCATGACCATTCCTGGTCTCAATCTCCATTATTCGTCACCACCCTTACATGTGAATGATAGTAGAGTTCAATGGTGCAAGAGCCATATTTGGGCATGCTGTACACAGAATAAATTGTAACCCTAGCTCTAACTGAAGAAATACAGGTGCTAATTGGTTGACAAACAGAAGAGTAACTTTTCTGTAAGTAAGAAAAGTTTCTCTAAAATCGGTAATTCATTAGAATATTTGGATTTTTATATAACTTTTTTAAAATGCATTAAACTTAATACATTAGAAAGAAAAAAAATGAAACGAGGATTATGCGTTTGATACAACAAATTACATAAAATTTTACATAAAATCATATCTTTTAAGAAAATACAATATATATACTTCATTTGGTACATAAATTTCACAGTGTAATGATATACAATTACATGGAGTATTAAGATATAAAAAAAATCAATCTTATTTTGTTGTGAAGTATTTTACAAAACATTCTTCCACGTATACTCCACTATCACGTCTTACACTCAAACGAGTATTTCCTGCTGTTTTTTTCATATATATCATTATTTGACGTTCCAGGCTCATCATCTAAATCACAAAACAGTGCAGAAATATCAGTATTTTCTCTTATATCATTGTCACATTTATTCATTAATTCGCAAGTCTCTCTTCTCTGTTAAATACTTTCTTTTATCCATGACTGTCGCTATACAAAAAAAAACCCGATCGAATGAAACAAACAGCATCTACAAATAAAGACACTACCTTTCATAAACATCCATAAACTCCCAAAAGCAAACGAGCCCTTTCAATCCTGTCATCACATTTAAAGAGCTGCGCCATGACACATGCTTTTTGATTATATAAACAATCCCCCCCCCCTCCCGACAGCCAGAAGTGAAATCCAAGCCCAAACCATCCAGGTCAACATTCGAAATATCCTATCTACTTATAGATTATACGGTATTGTAACGTCATCTAGTAACATTTAAAAATTCAAATAAAACGTTCCCATGGAACGCATCTGTATTGATACATTGGTCTGTAGCAGACACTCCCAGAGCGTATCTAATGTGATACGATGGGCACAGGCGAGGAAACGCGAGCGTATCGCTTGTGATACGTTGGGAGTGAACGGGCTAGGATACCTTGGTCCGAGTTCATTATTGATGTTCTACCTGAAGGCGGCAGGGCTGTTAAAAAGCAAATGCGACGTAAAAATTTACAGTATTTTAATTTGATGGATTGTTTATTAACATCGCACTCTGTTAGAAGAAACACAACGGCAATTAGCAAAAGCCCTCGTGGTTTTGAATATCGGTCAAGAGACAAAGGCCACATCTAATTTGGATCAAACATCTTCATCAACCCAACTTGATGACACGAATCTCCACAGGCTTAACGTGCATTTAAAGTCGCGTGTTTACCAAAGAACGAAAGAACCAGGGTGTTTACCAAAGAATATTCCAAATTAAAAGAGCAAAACTAAAGATATTGAAATCGTTTTGTACATACTACATAAAAATTTACACTTTAAAGTTTATAACGTTATAAATATTCGGTATGACCACCACCAGAAATTCGAACGATATCCAGAGATTATAAAATTCATCCCACACTTTTCTCATTAAAGACCCACCGTGTAGCGGGATTAATGCAAGTTAAATCTGGTCGATGTCCGAAACCCTCCCGTTGGCAAGTAGTGGAAATTTGGAGAGGTACGTGCCATCTCGAGTGCCGTCCTCGTCACTTGACCGATATTTAAAATTACGGGGTTCGTCGTCAATAGCCTTCGTCGTTGCTTTTCAATGTGACGTTAACAAAACAATACAATCCCACACTTTATGCAGCAAATTCGTCGTTACCATTTGAATTGCTGTAGTTAATGAATTTAGCGTTCGTCAGTTTTAGCAGGTAGATGTGGAAAAAGTACTTTATCTTTTAACCAGTCCCGAAGAAGAAAGCCACAAGGAGTTAAATAAGGATTTTTTGAGGACCACTGATTAAGATCAGGACCAGCATCTTCCCTGCTACCGATTCATCATTACGTATTACTGGAAAAATTTCGTGTCTCTGATTTTTAGTGTTCATATTGAACATTTATAATTTTTTTATGTATTTTAAAATATTGTTTTTAAATTATTTTGTCCAAAAATGTAATAATCTATTTAATTGTATTTTTATAGATCTTCAAAGCTTGAACATTGATTTGTACACACTTTGTATACGGTAAATATACCAGAAACGCTTATGGTGATTTTTTTTTCCTTTTTAGGCACACGAATTGTCTTCTGAAACGATATATTACAATAGCTTCCTAATCTGGATATGCGTCATTATTGGTATTATAGTTGATTTGCAAAAGTACCTGACCCTAAATGATACATCCGTGGGCACCTCTTTGGTGTAAAGCCGTTTTATGAACGACGAACCTCAAAGGGTAAGGAAGGAGTGATAAACAATCAATTTAAGTTTCAAAGTACGTAGCAAAGGTGATGGCTAATGGTGACTAACCACACCATGTTGAGCCAAGCTCAAATGACGAGGATGACACTGGAGCTGGAACCTAATTTTCCAAATTTTCAGCAAGGCATAAAATGAGAACTTTGTGTGAGTTCCGACTGATTTAACATACATCAATCCCACTACACGGCGTGTCATTTGCGGAATCAGAATGTTACTGGCGTATTGCTTGCTGTCTTTGCTTAGTGTTAAAGAATTGGATTAAAAAATTTAGCGTCAGGATTCGAGCTTACGACTCGACAGAAACTCTGTCGCTACGAGTCTACGGTCCTATAATATTTAATAAATACAGCCTTAAGAAAATTATTTTGATAACAACGAAAAGAAATGAGGATTGTGTGATTGTTTTAAGAATCTATGTAATTTGATCTAATATTAAATATATTCGGTTCCATGCTTATATTCTAATTGGGATAATACGTTGAGCGATAATTCAGATATAAAAAATATTTAATATGTTTAGGTAAATATAATTCAACTCATGGAAAGGCGTAAGTTGACACAGTACCTGTGATTTGAAGAAAATCGGTCAAAGAATCAAAAAACATTTTTAATCCAATTTTTACATTTTTCTATCACTCCGCAAACTTTCAGAATTCAGCGGTAAAAATATTTTAAGTTATAACTTTTATATGCATTGATATTCACATCTTGACGCCACTAATCTCTACTAGCAGATGAACTTTTAGTTTCTTGTCTACTTAGTGCATTTTAAAATTTCAAGCTGTTTTGAAATTATGTGAATAGATTGCATTCCATTCCCATTGTTTGCATATATGCTGTTACATATGGCTCAAAGGGAACTCAATCCATAGACATCTGGACACTAGCACAAACATCAAAAAATTATTACAAATACACTTAAAGTACAGACCAAAAAAATCATCATTAAAAAGACAAAATTCAAAGATCAGAACATCTATAAAATCATTATTAAAAAGAAAAAAAAAATCAAAAATTAAAACATCTATAAAATAATTATTAAGAAGAAAAAAAATCAAAAATTAAAACATCTATGGATAACATCTATGGATCACTGACGCTCCAGTAAAGTAGCAAGCATCACCCTTAAGTTGTAATATGAGGTAAAGACCCATGCAAACGACTGTGTTCTCTATTCATAGTATGTGTTATGCAGATAGGACATAAACTATTGGTTAATATGACTGTTCTCTTTAGATGTTCTGCTAGGCAGTCATGTTTAGTTTTTAATCTAAAATTGGCCACCGCCACTTTACATGGTCTATGACTGAATTCCTTCCAGTCATTTGCAATATTTTCCCAATATTTATTTGCATAGATCTGCCGATGTATTCCGCGTTCGTTCTTTTGATTAATTTTTATTACATATTTTTGAAATATTATTTAGTGTCGGTTTTATAAAGCAAGCTTTTTAAAGAATAACTGCTTCTTTTAATTATATTTACTTTTATGTATAATCTCTTACGTATATTGGAATATAGCATTCTATAAGATTATTATACCTCATTCGATAAAGAAAAACAATTCAAGTAAACTGAGTGTTCAAAAACGTTGGTGTGCTTTGAAAACAAAATTATTTATGATATGTACATTTCAAAGTGGGAAGTGTAGGCCTTTCTGCAAAAAGAAAACTTTTAAGTTAAGATAAGGAATTACATATAATCCTCGAATTTTTAAATGTACTAAAATGTACTGTTTTAAATATAAAAGGGAAATAGGTAAATTTAATTTATTCCAAATTCTATAAAAACTGGTTTTCTAAGTGATTTCTCGCATTTTTTTTAAAAAAGTTAACTTCTGAAAATTTTAAATTTCAATTATACAAGATAATATTCACAAAACAACTTTATGAAACTTTTATCTAGTGTACTCTTCTCATACAGTAATTGTATTTACTAGCTTTATTGAATTCATATATCTTATTATAGAAAATAAAATCATGAATTTGATTTATCACAGAACAAAAAAAATCACTGATTTTTTTTTTCCTTTTTAAAGCGTTTTTCCTATCGTGCCAAATGTTTTGATATTTTTGACTGTTATTACTTATAACAAAAGTAGGTGTGCATTTTTAAATCAAAGCATTTGATATTTTTTAAAAATAATTGAATTTAGAATTTACAATTTTCTTAAAGAATTCTTAAGCAGCAGAAGAAAATATTTTATGAGTTTCAAACCTGATATATATATCTCTCTCTCCATACCCATACCAACTTTTGTTTAACATAGTTTCACGAATTTGCAAATTAAATTTCAATGTGTGTAGGAGGAGTAACATTTTAAAGATACCTTATTAATTAATTTTTTTTAAAAAATTTAATTGCTTGCTTTTTGGGATATTCTGAGTGTGTATATCTTATTTTACGTATTGCATACACATGGGTTAAAAATCGAAAAATTTTTATTTAATCGTACCGGTCCCCTTAAGATAAATCTTATTTTAAATTGAAAGTATTTAAGCTTAAATATAACACTTTTACTAAATGTTATACACATTTCTCGAACTGAATTAGCAAGAGTTAGTTCAATATTAATAAAGTTTTTTAAAAAAATAAGCTAACGAATTTTGATATCGACTCAACCGATTCAATTTCATTTTAGCTAGCGGTATCAGGTTACAGTTAAATAAAAGAATTCAAAATTATTTGTTTTATCTACACAAGCTTCTAAATACGGGTAAATCGTTTTGGGTGTATCAGATAATAGAAGCCTCTAGTCACGGGATCGTTTCATTCCCCCATTTCAGCTACCAGAAGCAATAAAGAATGGAACACGAAGAAACGGATGAGGTGGCACACGTGTTGGGGTTTTTCTAAGGTATCGCCCACGGAGAAGTAATGATACGTATCTTCCCATTGATGCAGGTAAGAAATGGAAGTGGGAAAAAAATCTTTCTCTCTCTATCTCTTTGCTTTATCTTATTTACAAACTGTGATGGAGGGATTGCGTGTTCATCTCTTTGCTTGTTAATTTTCAAGAGAATACACCCACAACAACTTAATCTTCATCCCACAAATGTGTATGTTCGTACAACAAAATCGTCATCTTAACGTATCTAAATAACATAAGACAGCGTAATAATAAAGTTATGTACCGAGGAAAAAACGTCTCGCTTGTGTATAGTTAGACTAATCACGATATCGGGTTTGTCTGACTTTAATAAGAAATGATGACGGGCATGTTAATCATATCTAAGTACTTACGTCATTATAAAAAACAATATGCTATCGAATAAAATAACTTTAATATCTATACGGAAGAGTTTAATTTAGTTGTATTTGATGAATAGTTTCTATTTTATTTATTTACTTATTGAAATTGTAATCAGTTAGCTAACGTACTTCAATAATCAAAGTTGGTTTTTTTCAGCGAGAAATACAATTTTGTCTGGTTCCACGATTGAATTATTATTAATCATAATCATTTAAATGAAAAAAAGTATTAATGGTATATAGATTACTAAAAATTGTTTGAAGAGCAATACTGTGATAAAACGAAAACTCCAACCTTTTTTAAATCATTTATCGTAAGCCAAATGCTCAAAATGATTTAAGAAACGAATCCAAAAATTGAGCGATGGAATTGATTTTTTTATTAGATAAATTGAATATTTCTTCTGTAATCTGGCTAAACCAGCAAAACTCCCTGAACGGGAATTAAATAAATCTAAAGGGAAATCTAAATCTAAAGGGCGACATTGTTTCTGTCGAATAGTGAGTTTTCGTCCTGATGTCACAAATAACCATTTGTGTAGAGCGACTGATTCATTAAATCGTTTGAGTCTACAAGTCCTCACGTCGGGAAGGTGTGGAAGTTCGTATAGTTAGTGCTAGAACATCAAATTTAGCGACAACCGAGTTAGTGCTATCTCAGTTGTCGTCTTCAACAGTTCGCTAAGGTTTAAAATTACGGAAATCGAAGTAAATGGCCTAATGCTTTTTCTAATAACGACATTAATAAAACAATTAATCATTCAAAAGCCTTATATGAGGATTATATTGTCAGTTCCATTTAATAGGCAACGTACTCCCTTATATTTTTTTCTTTATGAGATTAGGACACGCACCCGCGACTCGTGTTCAACATTTTATAGCATAAAGTTCGTGATCTATTCAGTAGCGGTGTTCCAGCCTTAGACGTTTATAAAGAAAAATACAAGATTATTTTATGCTGTTTTATACCAATACTATACACAATATTGCTTAAGGGGAAAAACTTTGTTAAAATTTAAACATTGCAAAATAAAAAGAATAAGCTAAAAAAGTGTTTATGTTACGAATTTCAACCTACGATTTCACGAAATCAAATCACAGATCTCTCACAGGACAACATGAATCCGAAATAATCAAAGTGAGTGTCTGAAAAGTTACAAAACTTGTTTCCGGAGTCATAAATTTTTCAGTCTCGGACCATAAACGCGTCTTGAAAATCCTTCACCCAGAAGACTTGCTCAGTCTAAGAGCTCTCTGACTGACGCTATTCTTGATGGATCGTTCTTCTGAAACAACCAATGAAAATCCACTCCTGTATTTGTAGTAAACTCTTAAGATCTAAAGTAAAATGAAAGGAAAATTTACCTCGGGAGTTTTTATTTTCAACTAGCTACTAAAAGAGTGATTTCACGAGGGATTGTTTTAAAGTATTTGACTTGTTAGTCACTCGGACTCGTTTTTGAAACTATATAGCTCTTTACTTTGAACATGTTTAGTAGTTTTTATTGTTTAAAATGAAGCGAAACCTCTCAAATATACGAGGATGATTAAAAACTACCTATTTTCGAAGATAGATGGAATTGCTAAAGCAAAGTGATGACACTAAATCTGTGCTACCATCTATTAAACGGCGCCACAACAAATTTGACACGGATTCATAGATTAGTTTTGATTGTTTCCGCGTTGAGTTGTCACTCTGGATGAGACCTGAATTCATTTTACACCGCAAAACAAGAAACAATCAAAATAATGAGTTTCTTCTGGTGATTCTGCATCATAAAAGGTGAAGAGAACCGGAAAAGTTACGAAGTCTATGTTATGGGATGTGAAGGTCATTGTACTCATAAACTCATAGAAAAATGGAAAACGATCTCTGCGCAATACGATAATGAGTTACCCAATTCTCATTCCTGATACGGGTACTTTTTGAACCACTCTTGTTTGTATCTCAGTTTCCGTGCAGTAGCATATCAAAACAGACAATTTGTGCATTATTGAATGTGCATTGCGTGTGACGAATTCAAGGTAAACTTAGCGTGTACCTGTTCCTCGACATTCCACACGTTGGTCTTTGGTAAAGATATAAGTCAAACGTTGCTGACAATTACTTTACGACCTCGAACACTTATCTTGACAACGTTATGGATTCATTTTTACAAAGAAATTGTGACGTACAATTTTTAATATTTCATACCTGCAGACAACATTACGAGCTTATACTTCTGATCAGAGGTAACTTAAAATTCCCTTTCAGTTGTAACATGTTTTAAATATGATTAGAAAACTAACAGAATGCTTGAACTGAATTGAAAATATTTTTTTTGTTTGTTTTCAGAGTTGAGAGAGTTGTCGGTATCATCATTCTGAGCGGTGATATAACTCAGAAGACAAAACCCAAATTGATACATAATTTTCCCTTACTTCCTTGCCGCATTATGTGCCCTCAAATACTTAATTTCCTTAGATAAGTACGGAAGACGTCTTCAAAGTGTCCGAGTTATCTTTCTTTCTCCCATAAGGTTTGTTCTCTTTGGTGAACAAGGGTGTCTCTTCCTCCCGGATTCTCTAACGAAAAAAAAACTTTTCTATTTTATATTCATCTCCTTGATACTCATTATCCTCTTTTCTTCCTTCCTTGTATTTTTAGAATTTTGTTTAGAACGTCGATACAATTTTTTCCCATTTCTTTATTTTCCATTGTCTCTCTCTCTCTCTCTCTCTCTCTCTCCATTTTTATACATGAGCTTCAGGAGGTATTAATCGAATTAAAATAACTGAAACATAAATATGTATAACTTATATCAAAAATAAATCATAAACTTATAAGTATTGAGTGAATAATGTTACACTGAATTTACTTCAAATACATACAAGCATTTAATGTGAATATCAATAACTACCTCTGAAAAATAAGGAGAAAAAGAATTTTGCACTTGTGATGAAATGTCGATTTAATTTTCAATAATAATGAGTATAGTATATCCTTATACATTACATATCAGTAATTCTTCAAATACATTTATTTTTTATCGGTATAAAATACTTTATATCTTTACTGACTTCATTTATTGCGCTTACTTCTTGCATTGACTTTTTTCGCTGTTATTGGAAAAGCATTATAATAAAAATACTACTTCCTTAATTTCCTTTCTGAAATATATCGATGAAAAAGGGGTTATATTTCTCAAAATCGGAAAACATAGAAGGCGCTTCATATCATCTCATTTGATGGAAATGACGCTACTATTACTGTTACTTACTATTACTGGATGGAATGGAACAAATGAAAGATCTTGCTGAGTTGCTTGTTGCGGAGTTCGTTGCTAATTTCCTTTTGTATGCAATGAATACAGTTTGTAATGTTGAAACCACATTAAATGCCAATTGGCCGTGCCGGACTCCGGTCCGTCAGATCGAGTGCACAGGCTTCTCCGAGCCGTGGTATCTCTTACTTTCGACGATGGCGTACATGTACAGATAGCGTGTACGCGAGCACGTAATAGAGGGCTGTCTCGGAGCCTCCCCCTGAATAATCATGTTCGCGAATTCATCGCGGTAGTTTTTCTCCATCGAGTGGTGTGTTCGAATCCCGATGCCACTAAAAGATTCTTCGTACATCCGGACTGATGCATGTTAATTAATTAATTGACTGAATGTTTATTAACGTCGCTCTTAGAAGCAACACAAGAGTCGGTTGATTTTATTTTTTTCATTGCACTAAATTCTCGTGGAATATATTGTACCAAACACAAGGTCAAGATACTGGCATATTTTTCCATACAAAATCATTTTAAATTGAAGCTCAAGAAGGAGAACAAAATACAATTCATTAAAATTACATGTGTAGAGCAATCCAACGCAATGTAAGAAATTAAATACATTTGATTTAAAGAGAGTGTATAAAATTTAAAATGGTAAAAATGAGCAGTTAAAAGCGTAAAATGTATCTCATAATAAGAAGACAAACACAATGGTTATACATAGGGATCTTCTGTCAGAGAGGTAGGTTTATGTATTAATCTCGTGAGTCCGATATGTAGATGTGAAAGCAACGCGAGGGTTATTGGTGAAGGATCTCGTCATTTTGAAACTTGGTTAAGTATGGGACCGCACATCGGTTGGAATCTTCTTCCCCAATGGTGATTAAAAAGAGAAGAATAATAAATAAAATTTGAGTTTCTTAGTAATAATGTAAAAAAATTACGATTTACACTACGGGATAAAAAGTTAAAATTTCACTATACTGCGGGTAGCTTCAAAGTACGGCTTCTGGAAACCAAACAAATGACAATGAATAGCTGTAATGTACAACATTATATACATGAAGATAATTTTATATGCTGAATAAATTTTATTCATATATCTCGATTATTCCTCAGAAATAATTAAAACTGTACGATACCCCAGTGTATAAGGAAAAAAAAGAATTTTCATCTGCTCAAAATTAATCTCCAATGCTATATCACAAAGTAAATCAAATACAAAAAATTAATTTGTATGAAAAGATTAATTAAATCTTCGAATCCTCATATTGAGGAAAGCTCCAATTTCGATTTTTTTTTTCGTGCTTTATTTTATTCAAAATAGTCATTTACCGTCCTCTCCTACTGCAGAATATTTTATTTTGTTCTCAAATGTAAATTAATTACAATAAATTGTATTCTTTCATTAATTAAATTTGTTTTAAAACGAAATAATTATATCCGTATCGTACATCTGTTAAAAATCTAAATTATTTTTGTTCGCGTATATATATATAAATAATAATAAATATATAATCAATTCAGTAATTTAAGTTGAAGGGAAAGAAAATAATCAGCTTTCAGATAATTTCCCGATGAGCTCAAATACGAAACACTTAATTTATCTAGAATATTAAATAACTTTCAAATTAGAAATCAAATAATATTCACCTGTTGCTTAAGAAATAAGTCAGTTATTAATAAATGAATTGTTAATTTCCGGACTGAATAGCTAATTTCCCATTACATATGCTAATCAATATGCACGAGTATATAAATTCTGCGTCCCTTTTTTCTTATTTCCGTTTTTATCTTATCCTTTATTTCTTTCCTTTTCACACGGAGGAACTAAAATAAAGCTAAAAGTTTTATTTATATTTTTAATTAAATCGTCATTTCTTTTGTTAGATTTGTTTAATTAAATCTACTCGACAAAAAAAATTCCTATGATCACTACTAACAGAGCAGGTAATTTTAAGGTACGGTCAGATGAGGACGACACCCCTCTCCAAATTTTCACACTATGGCACCGTGACCCCGGGCAAGTTTAACGTGCACGACGTGTCTTTAGAAGAAACAGGAGATGAATACTAGACAGTAACACCTGCCGCGAGCTCGCGACCATGACTGCTTGGCTACCGCGGCCGCCCAAGTAATGTTCCGTTCCGGTTGCACGACTTAGAGGAAAAACTAAAAAAATGTTAAAAATATAACTTTCAAATTTATATCAATGGATTGTTACCCATTATAATAACATAATATCATCGTTATTTAACGCTTGAAGATTTTTGAGTTCCAGTCCCTACTTTACCAAAAATTGTATTATAGATTGATGGGGGATGGTATTTCCCCTTTTAAGTTCCCCACCCCCAATACAATGCATACACTTATAGAATATGGTATTAACTGTGGTATCTGCTACATTAATTTAGTAAAACACTGATTTTAAATATTAACACTTCATTTAAATAATCTCCAGCCTTATGTCATGTATTTATCATTGACAAAATGAACAAAAACTATTGTTTTAAAGATCATGTTTCGAAGACATATCACAATTATGTCATGCAGAAATTGTTTCTTGTTCCAATAAAAAGAGAATACTGATGCATAAAAGAAAAGTAAATAGTAGTAGAAATTCTTCAAAGCTCAAAATATGCTAGAAAAAGAAATTAATTATATTCTGATTCTCGTCTCGTATACAATACATGTCTTATACATCATATTATTGCAATGAATCTCATTCTAATACTTCGTCATAATTATGTGCAAATGTATATTCACAGAAAACATAGCATCAAGGCCATAAAACTGTTTCCTAATAAATCGAATTAAAAATCCATTCTACTGTAAAAGTAAGTAAACGATTAAAATTTTTAGTTAAAACTTTTTTTCTTGTCAAATAATGAAACTAAACACAGTCGCATGTCTGTTTAAGCTGAATCATGACTTCGAGGTTCCAATTCCTTTTGAAATACAAAAGAATTGGACTTCTTCTAGTCAATAAATGTCTCTACAACCCATTCCTTAGAATTTTAAAATTAGTTTATGGCAATTAAAATTTTAAACTAGAAAAAAACTAAAATTTAATAGTATAATAGTATAATATTCTTATTTCTTACTATATAATATTCTACTATATATATTCTTACTATATATATGTATAATATTCTTATTTCTTATATATATAATATTCTACTATATATATTCTTACTATATATATGTATAATATTCTTATTTCTTACTATATAATATTCTACTATATATATTCTTACTATATATATGTATAATATTCTTATTTCTTACTAAAAAATTATTTTTAGTAAAAGTCCAGAGTTAAAATGATTTAATAATACACGAGAAAAATTAACTTAATTGTTAAAATTTATCAATTACTTTTAAAATTAATTTTCTTAAAATTTTAAATATATACATCGTGCATGTTTATCAAAATTAGCATGTAAATTAATGAATTTGTATTTACTTACAATAGTGAAGCTTTATTACATTTCATAAAAAATATATATTTTAGAGCAAATAAAATACCTGTAATGCAACAATAATTTCCAAAAATGTATCTATAATACAACAGCTAAATGTTCTTTACTATAAATATACTACTATAATTATATAGTTATAGCAATCATTCAAAAGTAAATGCAAAAAAAGTTATGAATAATTTTGAAAGAAGTACAATATCATTCGTGAATGGTTCATGATTAAAAAAAATAAACGCTTACTCCAATAATTTTAAAATGGTATTATTAATAAAAAAAAACTACTGGTAAAACAAAGAATAAACAGTCATATTAAAAGATAATGTGTTAATAGAAACACATAATGCACATTTCTGGGAACAACTGTAAATAAATAAAAAAGACACACACAACAATTATTAAAATTTCACTGTAAAATATATTCACCCAATGTAGCTTCTGACTTACCTTTGATGAAATCCACTGCCTGTTCGAGCCCGTAGGTGTCTTTGTCACAGTCATCGAGAATGTAAGCCCCGAGCTTTATGCCGGGCAAAAAGTTCTTTTGGTTGTTCACCCAGTCCATAGTGAAGAGCATACACTCGAGGGCTTGTATCCCCCCTTGAGGCATAATGGGCCCGCATATTCGGCGATCCTCTCTTTCGTGTATCATCATGAGCCCTCCGAGAATAATGTCTCCATCTATCTCTGCCACTCTTTTGATGGGCCATGTGAAATTGAAACCACTGGACAACCTCCTCTTCCTGAATAGTGACAAAGGATTTTTGGCCAGGGACCCGTGTCTCTTCTCGTATTTATAAGAACGAAAAGACTCTATGAACGGATCCAGGTTCGGGTCGCGATAGTCCCGGTTGCAACAAGCGTTGGTGTGCAACACGGCCAATAAGACCCCCAACATGAATATCCTATGTGAAATCATCCAAATATTCATCAGGGCAATTAATTCAGCTAAATTTTAAAAAATTGTTAAATATTATATAGTTACAGAGTTTACGTAAGCGAAGAAGTTTTTGATATATTTTCAAGTAAAATATTTTTAATTATTTTTTTATTCGCATCGGATAAGCCGGATGCTGATTATTTTTATCACGATCAGTCCCAGTCAATTTGATTTAAATCGATTGCTTCCGAATCGATGTAGAAAGTTACATCGTTATCTCCCACGTGCCAGGAGACTCGAGTCAACAATGGTCCGGTCTGTAGAAAAGTAGTGTGCCATCTGCCAAGGCAAGGGCTCTCCGTTTCATTGATAGGGGCTGTGCCAGCGCCCTCTTGCGCCCCTGAAGTGAGGGATCGTGTTGCTTGGGACAGTTCTGGTCGAGAAGGGAGGGCGCAAATATTTCTGGAGTAATGAAGGTTGGCTGCTGTATATAAATAGAACTATTGATTCCAGGGCATAGAAAACAATTCATGTACCGATTTCTGAAAGTATTTTAGATGAAATATATACGTACGATATATAGTTCCTTCAAAAAGAGACTTCACGCGCTAGGAATTTTTCCCGGAATAGAAATTTCGGGTGATTTTTTTTCCTCCAATAGAATGGTAATTTAAATCGATAGTTTATATTAACTTATCCTTAAAATTTTGTCAATATATAAAAACTATTACTTTCAATTGTTGTAAAACCAAGAAATAAATTAAATAAAGAGTGGAGAATTTTCTTAGGAATAACTGCGGATTAAATTTTCGAAAGAAATCGAGATTTGTAATTATCAGTAATTCCATATAAGATCTAATGCAACGCAAAACATATAAACAATTTTAATTCATAATCGAATATTTTCTCTCGAAACCGATTGTTTAATTTATAAAATGTTATCTACTTTTGTTACTCTTTTTTCTGCTAATTGAGGAGGGACGAAGGAGTGGAGGATACATAATAAGTGTAACTGAAACTAACAAAGTATAAAACTTACGAGAGAGAGAGAAGAATAGGAGTGCTATTTCTGAAGGGCAAAAAAATTCATTCGCAAAAATAAATTTATTTGCAACTATGATAACTTGAATGAAAGAATTTTATCTCTTAGCTTGTAGTAAAATGATGCTCTATACTGAACTTACCTAATGGGTAATTCTATTAATGTCTAATTAGTATAGTTAAAAATTATTATGTGTTCTTAGAAAAAAAATATCCGAATGGTAATAAATGAACCGTCCCAGATAATGTTAATTTGTTCTCAAAATTTAATGAACACCAAATCTAATAATTTGAGAATTCCAAAACTTCCGATCAATATATTGCATTGATAAAACATTAAATGAAGCACAAGTGTTTTTTGTAATTATTTCTTGAACATTTTGTGTAAAATGAAGACATTTGTGAACTCGCAAAATTTAATGAAGTACAAGTAATTTCCTAAACTAAACATCAATATCTTAAACAGCATTCTAATTAGTATGTTTATATAAAATATAAAATAAATCTATTCTTAATGGTCACTTTAATGGTCGAGATGGATCATTAAACCCCGTTGATGGCCATTTACGAAGAAATAAAAGAAAGTGGAAACATCAGATTTTCCACGTAATTTTTATTTTTAATTAAGGAGGACTGTGAATATGCAACGACAGGGTTCACGATGACGAAAAATTAATCAATATATTTCGCTTGGGAATTGAATATCCAAAGTAAAAGATAAAAATGTTTGTTAATTATTTTATATTTGCTTTGTTTTTAAATCAGTATATTTGCCCAAAACTTTCTCGCTGTTTTTTGCACCCCTCTCCGACACGATATTTGCGTAACTCTTCATAGACATTCCATTATTTCAGATTAAACAGGAAGACTTATCAATATAAAGAAAAAAAATATGCAACTTCTTTAAATTTTATTGTAATTTAAATTTACTCAGTAAAATTAATGTACAGAAAATTTCGAACAAGAAATTTCAAAAGATAATAAATTCAAAAAATAAAAAATAAATAAAAATAACTGGCATTTTCCCTATTTCTAATTTATTTTGTTTTAAATTAGTTACAGTTATGCTTCTTTGCATGATTGCATATTAATGAGTAATTACGGTCCTCAGCGTAATTATTTATCGTTTGCGTGCTTTATAAGCTTCACTGCTCAGCAAAATAATATTACACATTGAAATTTAGCAAAATATCGTTCTGTAAAAATTAAATACCCTACCAATAAATGCATCAAATAGATAACATTTTTTTAACAGTGATATTCGTCGTTTGAAAACTTTTCAATTAATGCTTTTTTTTCCCACAAATATAAATGTTAAAAGGTGATTTTTTTTCTCTTCGTCTGTTCGAAATACTTAGATCTTGTTTAATTCGTCTGATATTCTTTGAACTGATGTTTTCTCCCCAATTTGGAAGGTAGTTCAAAATTTAGCCGGTAGATGGCGTTAGATACTGAAGGTGAAAAAGTAAAGCGGAAGAAAGTTTCTCCCGCTTCTTTTCTCAAAATGACAAAAATAGAGTGAAATATTCATTAGACACACAATTCCCTCTATTTTTAAGTCAAATCATGAAATGTCTCTGTACTTTTATCAAAATTTTGTGATAACAAAAATGAAAATTGAGAATAGTCGCATAAAATGTCAAATATATCCTTATTTTATTCGATATTCAAATATTACCCTTAAAAATTTAGATATAATTTTATTCAGAAATTTTCATTTTTAATGAAAATTAGAAAAAATATGCACGCAGTTAGTGGTTTAGTAAGCTAATATTGCATTGTATATTGAAGTTATGTCCATTTACTCTATTCTTCCTCATTATGTTCTTAAAATGATTAAGAGTTATTTATTCGTTAAAAATCACACATTCTTCATTAGCTATGAAATAGCTGTAATGTCCAAATTTTGTGCTACTTATTTCGAAATTGGTGAAGTTTAAATTAAACTAAAAAATATTTCATAATGTTTGATTGAACGATATTTTCAATAAGAAATGAATTTCTTAAAAGTTTTGTTATCCTTTAAAAGATTATAAGATATTTAAACACTTGAGATTGTAATATTTATACAGAACATATAAAATGTTAGTAAATGATTTATTGGATGGGTTTCTTCATTTCTTTAATCAACATGTTTAGGAATACAACTATAAAATTTTATTTTCCGAAAGCAATATCTACTGGATAAACCGAAGCTGAATAAGATTCTTTTACCAAAAAGTATAACTGTTTTCTGTACTTAAAACTCCAGTTTCTTGATATATATTTTAAAAACAGAGGAAAGAAAAATTGAAACTAAATATTTTTAACTATATTTCAATCAATTCTAAAAATTTAAAGCGTAAAATTATAATACAATTTCTGCTATAAACTGAAATTGTCAATACAATTTTCATACTACTAAGCCGATATTAAGAAGAAAAATATTTGTGTGTGAAATTAAAACTCATTACAAAATATTTTTTTTTACTCCATATTATAATTAAAAATATTCAGCAAATATTTCATGAAAATACTTTTTAAAACTAAGAAATAAGAAGCAAATTTTCTCAATTAAAAATTCTAAATAACTGTGTATCAAAATAAAATTATTAAAGTCAACCTTTATAACAGCAATCGCATTCAACAAGTTACTAACTTTAAAAATTTTAACTATTTATAATAATTAATTAAAGGTTAAAATAATTAAACAGCAATATTAACACATTCGTTAACATATTGCGATAAAAAAAAAGAGCACAAGCAATTTTCAATAAATACTCTTCTGAAACTAAAAAAATAACATAGGATATCAGAAAGACAATAATTATAATGCTCATTCTATTCTTGAGACAAGCCAATATTGTGAACAAGTTACTTATAAGTCCAACGGTACCTTTTGCAACAGAAGGCAATTTACTTCAAATACTCATGTGGGCAAATCGGCATAAACTGATTAACGTATATAACTGCGAGTATAGAACGAATTTTTCAAAATAATTTTAAAATAATCAATTACATTATGTAAAATCGAAAACAGTATTATTTGAAATAATTACTCCAATCTTTTGCTCTTCGCGTAAGTATTATTTTTCTGAAAAATAGGGGGAGAATCAATCTCATTATATTTCTTATTATAATGATAGGGACTTTTTCAACACTGGTTATAAAATCCTTAATCTATATATTTTTAAAATTGTATTAGTAGCTCTCGTAAAACAAGGTTTCCAAAGATTTCCGAGTTTCGCGATTCTGAGTTGTATGAAAAAAATAAGCATGAGGAAGAAAGGGAGTTTGGTTTCATGAATTCGAGATACGTACACTCATAATTAGAATTTTTATACACTCATAATTAGGAAAAATATATATTTAAAAAGCAATTTTTATTGTTTAATTCTGAAATGTTACGATATATACTTTTCCTTCTTTCCAAACTGATGCAAAATCTTTTAAGTGAGTGAATGAACAATTAAGGTTTATGGCGCAAGACCAAATCTGGTTAGACTGCACCTGACACTTGTTTAAACTGTAATCTGGACAGAAATGTAAAACAGTTTATATTAATTGACAAGAAAAAGGGTCGAAAATGAAGAAATATCGCTTGGGTATCGCTGAGGCATGTTAACTCTGCTTACCAAAGACTAAGTAAAGGCCATGTGGAAACAAAATATCTCTAGGGTACTTTTGTGGGTCACAATTCCCGTAATTACGTAATGATGGAAAGTCCTTAAAAAAGTGTTATTATAAGGATAATGAAAGCCTTTTAAATACATTTTATATTCACAATTGTTCACGGCGACAAAATATATATTCACAGAAATGAAAAGCATAGGTACCATATCAAAAAGGAGTGATTCAAAAATACACTCTCGAAAACAAAAAATTTTGAAACAGAAAAAGTACAAAATAACAAAATGTACTTATAACTACACAAAGATAATATCACATTTAAAAGAAGAACAAAATCCTCCTAACCTGATTCAGCATACACGTTGAAATGAAAAATTTATAATGTATTATCTTGAGCAATTAAAAATCTTATGTCGTTCCAAGTTATACCTGGATTTCCCCAAACTCAAATTTGGCATTTAAATATCCTAAGCGTCGTTCGGGGATTTAATCATTCTCAAACCATGTTCAAGGTTGCCATGTTACTATGGAGTTTCCCGATTCTCGAAACGTGTTAAAACGAAACAGCGATAGACGGATGCTGTATGTGCATGTTTTCAGTTACTGTAAAATATTCTTGCAATTTTAATAAGGTTTGCATATCGAAATCATATTTAACTTCTGATAACCTCGGAACGGTGAACTAGTCTTACGTGTGTCACATTAGGAGAGATGAATTTTAATTTAAATAATAATGATTAAAGGAATACACTTTCTACTTCTTGGTGTTGTGAACCACTATTTTTATAAACGTCACACTCGAAAGCAATGATGGAGGCTATTGGCAAAGGACCTCGTAATTTTGAACCTCGGTCAAGTGACGAGGACGACAGTAGAGCTGGCAAATCCTCTCTCCAAACTTTCACACCCCTCCTACCTTGGGACTTCTATTAAATTTAACATGTATCAGTCCCACTACAAGGAGAATCTTTAATGACATTAGGGCTCGAATCTACGACTGGATGAAAAACCGCCGGCCGTAAGTTCGCGATCATGCCCACTAGGCTACAGTTGCTACACTCCTCGATGTAGAATGTAACCAATGAGTCGTGTTATGAGATTTCATTCTATACTATTCTAATCCCCTAGTAGGAACACGATTTTTATTCTGCCTTAGGGACAGATACAGCAAAATATGTCAAAAACTCAGCTCTGTCATGGGATTCAATAAATGTATTTTTTTACTCGTTATTTAGAAGGACTTTATTCAAATTTTTTAACATAACATATATATAGTTGTTTTTTTACCTCCAATAGACTACCTAAAAATTACAAATTTAAAGCTATATGATTATTTTCAGTTTCATTTTTAGTCGTGGTAATCCAGTGATCATGGTCGCAGACTAGTGGCCAGCAGTGTTCCAGTCGAGTTCTGGGTTCGAGCCCTGAAGCCACCAAAGATCCGTTGTGTAGCGGGGATGGTCCTCGTTAAATCTGGTCGAGGTCCCAACATCTCCCGTTGGTGTGGAGTGGAAGTTAAAAGTGGGCAGTAATAGCTCAGGTGTCATATTCGTCACTTGACCAAGGCTCAAAAAGACGAAGCTCGTTGCCAATACCTTTCGTGTTGCTTCTCATTGCGGTGTAAATAAAAAATCAGATTCAACTTTAGTTTTAATAGTTATAGGTCGTTAAAGTCCTCACATTTAACTTGGAAAAATTGTTATAGAAGTATGAAAATTCCGTAACCAGTCTCTCTCAGGTTCTAACGCTTTTTTTTTTCAACTAACCATTTGGGAAATTTAAATTAATTTGTTTGAATTGAAAATCTCACCCAATAAATGAAAATCTGACATATGTTGATTTGATTAAAGTTATTTAAGCGTGTTGAATAGAGTTGAGACAATGCGTATGCAAGAAGTGAATCATTTAATACGAGATAGCAGTTCACAATTAGTGGTAGATATAGTGAGCTGAAATTATCAGTATGAGAGAGACATCTGAACATCTGTATCTGAACTGTGCTCTGAGTAAAAAACTTCAAGAGTGAACATGCATCATAGAGCGAAATTACAGAGGGTCAAAAATTCGAAACTTTGTCATCAAATTATGTAAGGACTCGAACCCGTTTGCTTCAGTAAGATGAACACTACGTTATTACATTTAACGTTAGAGCATACGTGTACAGGGATCTTTGCCATAAATAGAGTAGGGTTTGGTTTTGATTTGAATAAACTAACGTGGTTATCATCACTGAGTGAATTTCTGTTCAATGAACAATTAATTAATGATAATTTAAATAGTTAATAATAGCAACAGACGGAAGTAATAATGGAGTGCTACACACCTCTTTACATAAAAATATTTCAATTCATTAAGCATTGGAAAAAAATATGAAGCCTTCTAAAATTTACATCAAAAAGGAAACCAAAAAAGACAACCTTTTCTACAAATGCATCTACCCTTCCTTAGAGGTTTAAAGCGTACCACAGCACATAGAATTTCGTTTAGTTGTTGAATTTTTAATCATAATAACCGAGGTTGGGTCTATCTGTAAGGCAGACGTTCCTACCAGACAGATATGGGAGCGGTAGCTTAGTTGTCATGGTTGCGGATTTGAGACTGGCGTTGTTTTTGTTGAGTCGAGCTCTGATGCCACTAAAGACCCTCCCTTTAGCGAGACTGATGCGAGTTAGAGGTTTGGGAACTTTGGAATCGGAGAGCTTTATATAAAATTAGAGTTGATCAAGATTTTTTTGGGTTATTTTGTCACAAACGTAACTCCGGGAGTACTTACACTTCCTCGTTCATCAGCAGTCTGCTGACGACAAACATCTTCTGAAAACAGAAAAAAAAGGTGTATTTTTGTTACTTACATCCGTTTAACATATCACGCTTCCTTACTTCATTTACTTGTTCTCGAAAAATTACAGTCGTAAATTTTCGATTCACTTTCTATCTAGGGTTTCTCGTGCGTATTTCTCTTTAAATAACCTCTGGGGATACTTTACCACGATGTTTGATACGGGAACTTTACTTTATGAAGAAACTGTAGTACATGTAAATTACTATTACAGAGTAAGGAGAAGTGTAGTGAATAGATGAGTAGGAGATAGAGCAATTAGTGAAATTTATAGGATCACTATACTGATTCAAGCAACTGTAAGGCGAGATAGCCTGTATACCTGAATCGGGTTCTTTCCCTGTCCACTGGATTCAGATCCGCTAACTTCCAACTTACTGTTTGGAGTAATTAAGATGAATAAAATCTTCTATTTTAATATTTCGTTAATGATGCGATTAATTTAGAGCTCAACGTAATTAATTTGTATTTATATTGCTTATTCTAAATAATTATGGGAATAAACTAAGTAAAGTTATTTAGCTGATTGTTATTACAACACTGTCTATTGTTAATAACGAAGTAAATTAGTTACAAAGAGAAGGTTCGTTGAGAAACTTAAGGACGGGGTTAGTACAAGAAGGAGGTCAATTTTGTGTAAATATTTGCATTTAAATCACAGTTATAAAAAAATAAACATCTCTAGTAAGTATTCAATTGATGATAATTATTCATTTTGCAAAAGAATGCAAAGATTTAAAAACAATTCTTGTTTAATATCACATATCTTTTTATTTATTATCACATAAAATTCAGTTTAAATTGATTTTCACAGCGCACATCTAAAAAAATTACAAAATTTCAAAAGAAATGTATCCTATATTTGAGGAATTCCGAGAGTAACTTGAATACGTCATTGAAAATTATCCCCAATTTTTTTTATAAAACAGCGAGAAGATCCTTTTAGTTTAGATCAGGAGCTTGCCTAGGGTAATAATATTACGAAACTACCGGTGAAAGCAGAAGATATTAGAAGAAAATAGTTATTGTGTTTCGAATTTATTATTTTCTTCCTTTCTTTAAATGCATGTTCTTTGGACGCTTTTAGGAACTGCTATTGTGATAGTGAAAGCTTTATGTGCAAGAAATTTAAAATTACCCAACACACAAAAAGCAATTTTAATAATAACTAGTGAAATTTACTGTCGTAATTTTATTAAGAAAATACTTTTTCTAGACCATTACATCTATCGAATTACATCTATTTATAGAAATTTCGAGAGTATGAGCCAATATACACTAGAAATCCATTGTATGCTCAATACTTATTGGATAAATTTAGTTTGACGGTAATTAAATTTAAGACTTAGTTTATAGGAACCATCTACTGAAACTTTTCAAGCAGACTCGCTTCAATATAATTAAAGCGAATAATAAAGTTAGTGTTACATCGCAAGTTAGTAAACAGTGGTTTTTGGGGACTTGAAAATATTTCTAAACCATCCTAAAATTATTTATCTTTTAATCCTACTAGCTTATTACTTCTGGTATTATATGGAGAATGTTCGTTGTTTGTATATGATACATTATTTTTAAAAACAATAAATGGAAACTTAAATTTTTCATCTATTATTCATTAACACTATTCATAATGTTAAGGGAACATGAAACTGCTACACTCCTAAATAGTTAACTTTTTAAAAAATAAATATGAGATATAAGTTTTATTCTCTTATTTTAAAACGTAACATATTTAAATTTTTTTTAATAATTCGGCTGTTATAGCATAAAATATAATCTTGGAATTTTTAACAGTTATTCAGAGATTAAAACATAGCTTGAAAGTCATTTTTAGATCTTAGATTTTTAGTTATTCCATATAAGGTAATTTCAATACTTATGAATTTATTAATGAAATTTTCTTGATAGGCAGAGTGTATATTTTCCAAAACGGTTTTATGTGATGTTTATATATAAATAACCTTTTGTTTGCAGGAATGGATTAATCATTTTGAAAGTTTTATGAGTATTAAAATCACACACACGTTTATTAAATTGGAAATGCTGTTTTTTATGTTTGCTAAATTATTGTAACTAAAATTTTGCTATAGATATTTTATATTTATTTAGATACTAAATAATTTCTTGTAAGCTGAAAGCATTTTACATATCTTACGTGCATGTTTCTCTAACAGTTTTATTCTTCGACAATGTGTTCCTTAAAAAAATAATACTTTCAATTTTGTCATGAAATAACTTGTGTGAGAATAAACTCATCCTAAATTCTAAAAGATTGTTTTAATAATCAGGAGAAAATAGTTTAACTTTAGAATGAATATTTAGTGAGATATAACTTACATCAAAAATTAGTGCAATATGTTTATTTTTTTCCAATTTTATGAGTTGTTTATCTTTTTAAATAGGAAATATTATCCAATAACATAATTTATTATGACAAATACGTTTTATTAATGACTATTTGGAGTTTTTTATTAATAAAATATAAATTATTTTCTATTTAGTATCAAGGGAAATGAAACAGTCGTTATATTGCTTTTATAGTTCTGCATCTGGTGGAATTTCTCCTTCCTTTTTACATTGCGATATCATAAACTGCATCAATTCGATGTTCATAATCATAAACAGGATCAATGGAATCTGAAAATAAATAATAAACTGAATCATGTAAAACAATAGTCATTTCATTGGAATTCCTTTTCATGTAGAAGACAAGACATTTTTTTAAACAAGTCTTTGAATTCGACTCAAAAGACTGACAATAAACATCTTTTGTTGGGAAAAATCCTCCTATGTGTAATCATTGTGTTTGTCTTCAGATTGTGACACACATCTCGACTGAATGCTCTGCTATTAACTCTATGTTTTTAAATATTTTCAATCATATATTCTATCTTTATTTTACTTGGTTGAAAAAATTACCCAACCAAATTTATTTCATTTTTCACTTGACATTGCTATCACAGCACACATATAATTATTTTGAAAAATCTTATCTTGTTTTAAATTTTACCCTGAAGTTGGCTTTTGAACTGCTCTTCTGAACAAAATAACGGTATATGCACCTTGTGTTTGGCACAAAATATCCCATGAGGATTCAGTGCCAGAAATTCATTACAACAGCAGAAACAACTCATTTAATATATCTATTACACATTTATTTGTTAAACATTACAGAATAAGATTTCAATTATTCATCATTCAAACAGAAATTATTTCTTGCATTTCAATTCGTAGTACACCCCCTTGATAAATCAAAACACTCATATTTCCTCTCTCAGTGAACACTTTACTCTTAGAGACAAACAAATAGAAAATATTTTTCATATTTCTTTTCAAAGCATATAAAAATGATTCACGTTTACATAACAAAATTATGTTGTAAACTAAAACCTTTTGATATAAGAAAATAATTTTTGTTTAAAAACGCAAATACGTTCACATTTTATATAATATTTTAAAGTATTTTTTTAGTATCTGAAATGTGTGATTTAAAAATATTCCCCCCCATTCATATATTGGTTTGTATCTTGTAAATGAGAACTGCTTTTGAAATTCCACAAAGTTAATCAAGCTCTTAATATGTCTAGGGAATATTTCAAAAACTGTGCATGCAATTTCTGTGAATTGAAATCTATTTAAACAGAATAATAATTTCGTCTTTTGATTTCATTATCTTAAGATAAGCTGTGAGTATTCACAGTATCTAGAGATCGAGCCGTCTCAAAATTCTTAAATTTTCTGTTATTTCAATAATTCTGTTTGTGTATAATTATGTTTTAACTTTATCATCTTAAAATTCTGATTATATGCCATTAGGCTGAAAAAATTTTGACTAAGCTTTTATGATTTCTTTATAGAAACATTTGAGCTGTTAACATGTGTTCCAATGTTTCCATTGTAAGATTACTTCCTCGAATATATCATGTCATAGAAAATTTACTCGTATCAATTTAACGTTTAATTAAAACTTTCATTTGTTTGCGCTTGACCAGATTTATAAATAAATTTCCGAAGAATTTTACCTTTATTTTGATTTATAATCTCTCTCACACTCTCTATATGCATATGCATGTGAAGGAAAGCACTGAAGAAGAACAAACACTCATAAAATAAATTTAACTTGAATTAAAGAACTAGTCTAAAACTCTTACCCTTAAGGCATTTCGTTTACTGTTTTGTTTAACAGTGAACATTTTGAAATATAAATTACTTAGTTCTAATAAAATAATCACTGCATGGATAAGATACGAGTTCTTGGTGACAAATCTTATATTTTTGAGTCAGTCATTTTATTCAGGGGATATTTGAGTACCAATGTCCCAGTCTCTTCAAGTTTGTACGTTACTGGTGCTTACAAAATTTACCGATTTTCTTAATTACTAGTATTTCTATAAAATTTTCAAACATAACCGGTATAACGGTAAATTACCGGAAATTATTTAAGCCATAAATATAAAATAAAAACTCGTATTAATAAAACATTTTATTTTATTCCTGTATACTATGACAAAAGTATACGAAAATAATATGTATTCTGAACATCAATAATAAAAATAAAACTTTTCAGTTTTTTTTTTTGAGGTAGTATAAATAATACTTATACATAAATAATACTTATACATAAATAATTTTTCACAACGAAAACAAATATACAATGCAACAATCGAGTCAGAATATTATAACCACCACTCAGACTGACGTAAACATAGTTATGGACAATCACATGTATGACTGATCTAAACCTATTTGCTAGAGAATATATAAAAGTAATTTCAGAGTACCAGTTCGTTTTGCAACAGTTGCCGAAATGAATAAATCACGCGATGTAATAGACGTGAACGATGCCAGACGAAAATGGCATGATCGTTGTGCAAAGAGAACGCTTTTGCAGCGTTTTTAAATGGCAGCATAATTTGAATGTAAGAAATTATAATCTAGACTGAAAATAAAGAAAGGAAAAGTTAAAAATTGGTTAACAAGAAAAATGGCCAAAAATAGGAAGGGTCTTTAGGTTATCCAAGGGGGTGGCTTCAATCATATTTACTAAAGAAAGTAAGCCCCATAGAGCAGAAAAAGATCACTAGAATAACAGGAGGTCATAATTCCCATACGTACCTAAAGAAGGTAGGCCCCTGAGGGGTCGCGTTGCTTCTAAGTACGACGTTAATAAAACAATCAGTATTATTAGGTTTTCAGTCCAAGTTATAGTTATCGTGTAGTTTTCATTGTTCCACTCAATTTTCCCTCTGTAGAAAAAGATCCCCAATTTCCGAATATAAGACCCTCAACTCTAAAATGTATTACTTTCCTTTTTTTCCAACTAAAAGAGTTCGATCCAAATTGCTTTTCTCTTTTCCCTTACTTTTTATTCCTTGTTAATAATGAATCAATAAATTCCTTGGTACAATATTGACGCGTAATTTTTTTTATTCCTATTTTAATTTCGAGAACAAAGAGCTTATAACTCCCACGCTACCTTAATTCTTCTGCGACGGACTTTTTACTATGGTGTATTGTAAAAGTATAAAAGCTTTTCCCGTTAACGAGGGGAGAAAAGTTCTCCAATATATTCAAAGGATTCTATGTGTGTGCAATTAATATATTTTTATTTGCACTTAGAGAATAATTTAACTTAGATTTTCTTTTTTACTTTTTACGAATTTTTTCATAAGAGTTTTTATGTTGAATTATTTATAACAAAGAGAAAAGAGTTTTTCGACTATGTTTTAGAAAAATTACGTTAAACAGATATATTGAACGTTTTAGTCCACAAATTAATAGAATTTAGTAACTTCTATGACATTGTGATTCAAGATACAGAGAGAGAGAAAAAAAAAGGATTCATAAATTAAAATCACTTTAGAGTCTTCAAGAGATCAGATTCTAATTTTCTACCATGTTTTCAACCAAATTTTCTAATTAATTTATCTAAACATAATATTTTATTCAATATCTTAATTTGAAATCCAATAAAAAAAATAATTAGAATGTTGATACGATTCTGGATTAAATGTTTAATAAGGATTGATGACTTTTTTTCACAATTTTTTTAAAAAAAACTCAGCAGTTGGTTTAATAGTTTTTTTTCCCATCAAATAATATTTTTTAATAAAAAAAATGTGGATTAATTACATTATTCACAGTTCTTTTTTATCATTTTTGATACATGTACATATATTGTTAAAGTCCAGTGCAAAAGAACAACAAAAAAGTATTTGTATTGAGGAAAATGAATCACAAAAAAGTTCTATAGCCAACTCAAAGAGATTTATTACTAAATTCAGACAATAGAAGAGAATATGCTGAATGTTTATCATGTCTTACTTGATTGCAAAGTAGAATGTTTCACTTAATCTCATTTACTTTGGCTGACATAGGGAATTGTTTTACTAATCAAATCAGCGCGATTTATATGTTCGTTCAAAACTATCAATATGCTTCTACATTTTGTATTATAGGCATATCACGAGAATAACACTTGATATAACACATTATTCTCTGTACCCAATCTTAGTTGACATAAGGAATATGAAGTGACTGTATTTTATTACATTATATTGTCAACTGTTATTAAATGATACGAATATATAATCAAATTATAACGGACTCTCACACGTATTTCCTTTCAAATAACCTTTGGGAGGGGGGGGGGGGGCTTTCATGTGATGTTATTTGATTTAAGGATCTTGTTTAGTGAATGAATCGTGACTTATGAAAACTACATTAAGAATATTGAAGTGAAGGGGATAAGATTGAGAAGATAATAATTAAAACTACGGAGAATTGAAAAAAAAAGGATTAATGGTAAAAAAGAGAGTTTGGAAGGGTTGATTCAGTAATAAGTATCATAGATGAATAGATATCTAGTCAGATCTAGATTATACGTGAAATACTGAAACGAATTCAGATAGTCTGGTTATACAGTAAAGCTGCATTTTTTTTAGAGATAAATCGTTAGATTTATACGCGTTTAGGAACCTGCACCGCATACATACACACACACACACACACACACACATATATATATATATATATATATATATATTAAAATTTGAATATTTAAAGAATACAATATAAAACCAATATGTTTTCCTTCATCGTGAACACCATTTAATTATTGACTGAACTTTACTTAATAGTCATGGCATAATCAAATGAGAGAAGCGAGCCCAGGTATTTATATTACTTCCGGATTTAAGAGCCGAGACGAAGCTTTTCATCAAAAATATAAATCCATTGCTCTACTAATACTAATCAAGTTGAGGTAAACTTTATTTCATGAATTACGAAAATTGTTTATAAAATGAACTGTAATTGTGTTATATATATATATATATATATATATATATAACAAAAATATCTGTAATAGTAAGCACTATCTTTAAGACTTTAACTCGGTAATAAATAATTATATATTTTTGCATTTCAGTAACATAGTGCTAACTAATATAAAAGCTGACTTTAGATTTAATTACAATAACTAGCAGACTACGGTCACCGAAATGAACAGAATTTTTTTTTATTATTCATTTGTGTCATTCTATATATGTATGGGGACGCCTCGGTTTCGTTAGTCATGATTAGCTCCATAAATTTCCTTTGAGACAAACACTCAAAGAACTAAACAATCAAATATCTAATGTATGTTTATTTTTGTTAAAGAATAAAAATCAAGATTGAGATTTTTGTCTTCCAAAATAGAAAAGCTCATCCCCCGTCCTCAACCAAAGAGAATAATAAAGTTGCTATCTAAGTGTAAAGATGTGTCCCATCCAGGAACGAATACAAATTTAATTTGAGTAATTGTAAAATTTTTTGACGCTAGGTGTCATGTCCTTCTCAGCTTAAGAACATGTCCGACTTCGTTACTCAAACTTCCCAATCTACATTCTTCCTCCAAATTCCTATTTAATGTTCACGAATCTTTATACAAGCTGATTTACATAACTCACAAGTCGAGGCTCATAAGGTTAGCAAAAATGAAATACGCAGAGAGCCCCGTTACTAGACACACACACACACACACATATATATATATGTGTGTGTGTGTGTGTGTGTCTAGTTATATATATATATATATATATAACTTTTAGATATATTTACTAATTAATACATATTATACAGCAAGATTTAGTAGCTTTTATAACATGATTTCAAGTTAAATTTCATAATTAATTCCGATTGTAGAAAAATTGACAGTAAAGAAAAAAAATTACAACTTAATACAAGGAAATCATTTAGGAACACACAAAGGAAGAATAAGTATTTTATATCTGAAATGGCGCACCTACACAGGTTTTCAAATTTCGAAAATTCCTCTCCATCGCAATTAATATTAAGTAATCGAGATTTAAGTGCGTTTTATTTTGCTTTAGATTTCCCAGATGCGACTCAATTCTAGGCAAACGACAACATGAAAATGACATCTAATTATAATTTATTACGTTGTCTCTTTCTGCCATTTCTGTAGTGTATCCTATTGGAAACGGTCGTCGAGTTACTTAGAGGGGATAAAGAGCCACTGAAAGTGTTCCAAGCACCGCAATCATTGAAAAGGAAGTGAAACTCCATTTCCTTTTCAGGGCAATGAATTTAATCTCGAATGGGAGCAGAATCTCTGGGCAAAAGGACAAACTGATCGGCTTAAGAGCATCGCGCCGGAATCCCATTCTGTTTAATCCGGGTGTCCACCTCCGATACTCCGACTCGCTATTTACTTTGGTCAGGGATTAGGGCTAAAGTTCTGCCGCATGCCAGATAGGCCGGACATTGGTCAACAGGACGCTAAAAACTTTGCGCCTCCTCCGAGAGAGGGTGTTATCACTGCAACTGGTGAAAGTTGATTTTTATTCGGAAGGATAAATGTATGAAACACATTTAAAGATGGATTTTGACGGATTAACCAGGACTTTTTTTAGTGGAGGATTAATTAGATATATCTCTGGGTCTCTTTAGAAAATATTTCTAATTTGATACTTACTTAGTGAATGTGTACTGAAGAGAATATTTAGAGTTACTATCATTATGGTAATTTTCATATAATGAAGTAATAGCTTAAAATAAAGCATAGGATGTAAACCGAATTTAAAGATTTTTTTTTTATGTTTGATAATGATTTGATTTCGTCAATTCTCTTTCATAAGCTTTATAATATTAACAATAATAATTATTATTATTTGGAAATCCTGGTGAAAATTTGGAGACCTATTTTAAAAGTCTGGAAAAAATTGACTAAATCAACAAATTGCTCCTTGCATAGTATTTTTACCGCAATAATATTATAATGATCACCCGTAGTTATACAATCTTAAATTTGAAAACAGGATTAGCATGAATCTACTGTAAAAATTTGTTGTTATTATCCATGAAAATGTTTGCCATAAGTATAGATATAGTGAAATGAAATAAGTTCTAAGTGATCAGGCTGGAATTCATATAAATTTATTTTGATTTATATCTGGGTAATTACGTAGTAAAACAAATAGAATTTTTAATTCTCAATCAAGAAGACTCAATCTGATACAACAGTTTCTTTTAATATGTAAAACGTTAAATAAAACTGAAAATATATAGACATTTTATTAAAACGTTAAGTAGGAAAAATTTATTTTTATTTCTGTGTAGTTAAAATGATAGTTATAATTCATCATTCACACACACGAATTAAGTTCTGATAAAATTATTTGAATAAATGGGCAACACTGTCTCTGAATAATCAAGAATAGACTGACTAATTTCAGCACAAGAAAGTAGAATATTGTATTTAGAGAGGTGTCTATGAAAATCAAACATACATTTATGAAATTCGAAGAAAAAAGTTTAAAAAACTCCCATTCGAGGGTTTTCCTTTATTTTCTTCAGCCTGAAAATAAAGGAATATTACTAAGACAAGTGTTTGTTTACCATTTTTAAATAGAAAAATTCCTTAATGTAAAGAGATTTAAGTATTAAACTCTAGGTAAAAAATATAATTATCTAAGTCAACCATGAATTCTAAGTACTGTATAAAATTAACCTGCTCATTGTGGAATGCAAAAGTGGTAGCGGTAGCCTAGTGTTTCTGGTTGCGGATTTGCGGCCGGAGTTTTGTCAAGTCGCAGGAAAGAGACCTGATGCCACTAAAGACCCACCGTGCAGCAGGGCTGTGATTAACGTTAAATTTACTAAGGCTCCAAGTTCTCTCAAAAGCTTGATGGGGAAGTTTGGAGATGGCGGTGTGTAAGTTCAGGTGTTGTCCTCGTTACTTGACCGAGGTTCAAAATTAAAAGATCTGTCGCCAATAATCTCGTGTTACTTCTTAGTGCGAGGTTAATCACAATCACATAACGTGGCATGCAAAAAAGGATTCGTTAGTTATTAAAAATTAAAGTAAAGAATTAGCTATTAAGAATAAGAATGGTTATGATTCTATATTTCATATTATTTTAATTACCTTAATTTATCCATAGACAGTTATAGCAAACCATTTACAAAGTAAAAAATACGAGACATGATTGAAAAGTAGTGCATCCATTGCTATAATTTTTTCGTTATTCTATTTCAAACATTTTCTTATATTTGAAAGCTACATATGTCCTTTATGTAATGCATTTTTCTTTCTTTTATTCCTAGGTGTCGTTCATGCCGAGAACTGAAGAAGATGGTGACCCTCTTGGTGTTAGGCCTATAGCAGCGAGGTACCACTGAGTTTCTGGCAGCGGAGGGTTGCATGCCTACCTAAATTAAGCGCCTAAAGAAAGCTGCTTACGGTGATTGTACTATCGATGTTAGTCAGGTGAGATGAGTGGTAAGGAAATGTAGGTCTGGTGTTATCAATAACGATGGATTTGTCCAACTAGTCACGGTTAGCACAAGTGAGCGGAAAGGGACTATGTCGATTGATCGATTTGAATGATTGATTGTTTATTAACATCGCTCTTGTAAGCTACACAAAAGCTATTGGCAAAGGCTCTCGTGATTTTGAACCTCAATCAAGTGCAATACTCGAATGTGCGCTTTTCTCTCCAAATATCCACACCAGGCCAATAGAAGGATTTGGAATCTCGATAAACGTAACGGGCATCGCTACATGGTGAATAGTTAGTGGCATCAGGACTCAATTACATGGAAACAACACCGCTCTTGAAACCATGTCCTCTAAGCTAGGCGGCCACGGGAACTAATCCGAAAAGTGAAAATAGTATACTTCTGAATCCAATCCATGTATAGATCGAGAGGGCAACTCCCCTTCAAAAGTCTATTCAAAATTAAGATCCATACATAAGCGGATATGAAAAAGTACAAATACGGGGCTTTAAAATGTGTTACATCAGTAACTGTATGGATGGTAGCAAGGACGATCTTTAAGTGTTCAGAGGACATAAATTCAAGCATTGAAAGTGATGATGATATGCTTCCAGATATTCCAATGAGTGAAGGTGTATTTGATGAATGATTCGGATCCTCGGATTCTGATGCCAACTTTAAAATATGTGTGCCTTTTGTTTCCTTTTAGCTCAAATATTGCATTCAAAATATTTTAGAATGTAAGTTAATATATTTACGTAACATTTTATTGTTATTACGTAAATATAATAATCTTTATTGTTATTTTTCCGCCTCCTTTGTTGTTATTTTTATGTGAGAATTATCTACTGTATTCTATTATTATTTCTTGTGGAGGTTCTGGTACTTTTGCGTTCGCCAGTTGTAAATTTGGGCAACAACAGATTCTTCATTTTTCACCCAACAAACCAGTAATAAAAATACTTTAGAAAATTAAGCAACTCCTTTTCAAAAAAACAATGATCCTTTCATTTAGAATTATTTTCCTCATAAATTTAATACACATTCTAATTAAAGTGATAAAATCGTGCATTTTTTGGTGATTTATCGCTCCCACGCATCGGACAGGAAAGTACCCAATTCTGCGAAAAGGCGGATTCCTATAAAAGCCGATCTCTTTAATTTAGCTTAGAAAATGTTTCAAAAAGTCTCCTATTGTACGCGGAAATATGCGATAATAGATTATGTAGAGAATACGTGTAGATTTGAGGTACAACAATAATTGTGAAACTCGCGAGTAACAAATAAAAAGTTATGACCATAGATATAAGTATTACTTTTGAATCAAGTCGCCTATTCAAAATTATTAAAAACCTTTCTTTAGGAAAACAAGATGAGTATGATCGCATTATAAGCTACTTTTTAAATCTGATACTGGCTTGGCTATGCAGAACACTCATTTTAACTGAGTTTAAATTCAATATGAAAATAAAGGTCCCGTGCTTAATATGAGAACTCATTACAATTTAAAAATCACATTTATTATCTTTTTATTGGCAAATAAGCTGTGAATTTAAGATATCTAATTTAATGTCTACCAGCCATTTGGGGGAAGCTTTATATACCGGTTTCCTCTCTACCAGCCTTTAATACATTATATATTCCATAAAATAAATACATAAAATCAGCCATTTTGATTTTGTGAACATAATGATAATCCTACGGAATTTTTACCACCGCACTCAAATTTCTTCTATTATATCTGTTTCAATGCAAAAAAGTATATCCGAACAAGCAAAAAAAATTTCTTCACGATTTTTGAAAATATTTTTGGATACTTTTCATTACCGGGAAAACTCACAAACGAATCATTAAAATATTGGTAAAAAATTTTAAAAATTGGAAGAAAAAGGTAATTTCGCAGAAATATTAACCATTTTTTTCCTTTAGGATACACTTTTTTGCATTCAAATAGACAAAATAGGAATTCAGGACAGTAGAAAAATAGGATTCACATTATGTTCTTGAAATCAAATGGCTGATATCAAATGGGTTTTTTAAATATGAACGTTTTCAAAAAAAGTATCTTGGATTTTACCACTACTGTGATTTAAATATTTTCATTGTAGTTGAAGAGATGAAATCACCATATTAAGATAAATTGAAATACCACTTATAATTTATCCAAATAAATGTCTGCATTGAATAATTTTTCATATGCGTCTTAAAATAATAATTTATAGTGAGGAGTATTTTTGAAAGAGTATTTTCATTTTTGAAACTTAGTCACTCACTGCATGTGTTTGAAAAAAAAAAAAAAAAAAGAAAAAACTTTTTGATTTCTTTTCTGTTGTTGAATTACGTTTATTTAGTGTGCTTGAGTGAGTGTATAAAATATGTATTTATATAAAAAGAGCCAAAGTTTACCATGCGGCGCTAAATCATAATAAATAAAATCAGATCTATGATCTAGCCATTAGAACAAAAAAAAAGGTTGATAAGAAGAGTCGAAAAGAGAAAGGGGTCACTAGAGGTACTAAGGAACGTCACCTGTGTTTATCAAAGACAGTAAACCCCACGGAAAAGAAAATGATCAATAGGGTACCTCGGGGTCACTTACCTAAATAAGGTAAGCCCCCGAGGGGAAGTTTCTATAGCAAACTTATATCCTCTCTTATTTCTACTGATTGCTTGAAAGGAAATGAAGTAATCCTGGTAAAGACCTTGAAAGATTCGAGATTTACAGATTAAATAAAAAAGATTCGAATCCAATATCCCAATGAATAGCAAAGCAATCAGTCACATACACCTCTTCTTGAAAACAATTACAAAAAAAGTACTCAAATACTACGGACTGCATATATACATCGCAAATAAAATGTATAAATCATTTGGATTTTTCACGATGTTAATATATATTGAGAATATATAATCTTCTCCTTAAAATTATTTTTTTCTAATATCTTCTTATAAAATTAACAAAATTTATATTCACAAAATATCCTGATATACAATCCAAAATTATTGCATCTAATTTTACATACCACACAAAATTGTTTTGTGTGTGTGTGTGTGTATTTTACATTAGGAATCGTATGAACAGTTAAATATTCTCAAATAGGTATTTTAGCAGGTTGAACTGAACACACAATAGATATCTGCTGGATAACGAGATTTGTTAACAGACTTAGAGCAGCTACACTTGGCTGAGAACTCGCGAGTTTATATATTATCTGAGAATATTCCAGAATACTACTCTAAAAACATAAAGACTATTCTGGAAGGTTTGAGAAATTATAGTAGAAAAGAGAGCAGGATTAACCCTTTCGCTACCGAAGGGGAAAAAAAGAAGTGCTTCTCTGGACCCGCGGCTTCTTATCGCTTAGTGTTAGGCTGTGCCCTGACGATTTTAGATATTAAACCTAATTCGCGAAAAAAATTCCTCTAAAATCGGCTATAACTTAGAATATTTTAGTTTTTTACATATATTATTTAAAATGCATTAAATTTAATATATACGGAAGAAAAAAAGATTTAATCGAAAATTGTATGTTTTTTACATAAAATTATTACACAAAAATTATATGCTTTAAAAAAATACAAAATATATTTACATTTGTTACATACATTTCATTTTATATCTTAATATTCCATGTAATGATATACCATTACATGGAATATTAAGATATAAAAAATGTGTGTATGTGAATCTTATTTTGCTGTATGGTATTTTTATAAAAAAAAATTCTTCAATACATAGTCCAAAGTCAAATGTCTTACACACTTTAATTTGTCATATTTTGACGTTTCACCAAGATTTTGAGCCAAGGGCACACCTTTTTCTTCCTTTTTCCCCCTTTAATGGCTATGTACAGATTTGGATTATTTTCGCTAACATAGCTGTCAGATTCATTCATTAATTCACAAATCTCAGTATCAGATAAATACTTTCTTTTCGCCATGACTGTCGCTACAAATAAAAACCGACCGAATGAATCGAACAGCTGAGAGCATCTGCTACCAAAAATCCTAACCCCCATAAACATCCATAAATTCTCGTTCAAACTTCTAAGAAGCAAGCAAGAAAGAAAATAAAGCAAGCCGATAGCATGTGCCCCCTTTAAATCATGTTATTACATTTAAAAAGCCGCGCCACAACACGTGCTTTTAACAATTACCCCCCTCCTGATAGCCAGAAGTGAAGTACAAGCCCATATCAATAAGGTCAGCACTCCAAATAACCCATTTATATAGATTTCGCGGTATTGTAACGCCTTATAGTTGCATTAAAAATCAAATAAAACGTTCTCATCGAGCGTATCTGTATTGATACGTTGGTCTATAGCAGGCATTCTCGGAGCATATCCAATATGATACGCTGGGCACAGGAGAGCAAACGCGAGCGTATCGCATGTGATACGCGGGGAGTGAACGGGCTGAACAAAACTTTAACAAGAATTTCTTAATATTGTCAGCACTGGGTTTTGAACTCGGAAGCTCTAGTTCTATAGACAAGCGTTTATTTCTGCACCATCGGTGTTTGTCAGAGTAGTGGCACTACTCTCCCCTTGAAAAACAGTTCTCCGCTGCTCCGAATTCTGTAGTAACGTTCTCGTACACAAGCGTGTCATTGGTCCTGAATTGACTCGACAGGAAGATGACTTTCCTCTCTGAAATCACTTCCTCTGCGATTAAACTTGTCAAAAGTAATAGAATCACTAGGAAATCTGTGCATGGGGTTCATAATAAGGATTTATTCGAAGAACATGTATCATATCTTCTGTCCTTTAGCGTCGTGAACTGGGATCAAAGTCTTGAACTTGATATGTTACGTCAGATAGCCGTCGTAGGACTGGATAAGGGCGGAAGTATCTTTCAAGCAACTTCAGCAACATACCTACTTTTCGCACAGATGTTAAAATCCATATGAGGTCTCTAGAATTATAGAAGACTATTCGATGTTTGGAGTCATACTGTCTTCGATCTTTTTCATGTTCTTCCAAGGTTCGAAATATTGCTAGTAGTCTAGATTCTTCGACTCTTGACAGTAATTTAGTGAATTAGTCCCCTTCGGTTTATTCAGTGTGAATAGGGAACATAGTATCGTCGCCTTGACTTCACGTGCATTCATCAGATAAACCGATGTGAACCCAGTTGTGAAATAATTTGCTGTGTAGTATTCAAAAGTAACGATGGGCAATATTTCGTCCTATGTCCCGGTCGATCATAATGGAAAGATACAGGTTAGTTGTTTGCGGTTCACTAGAGTTCACTTGCCCTATACTCAACCTGAATCGTTGGTCTCTGCTTTTCCATAATTGTTGAGTAAAGTGGTCAGCGTAGTTATGTGTCGTGGATGAACCTCACTCCACTTTTCTTCCGCTGATGTGAGGTGATAGAGCTTCCTGCACCACTTTAATGACAAAAGTTTCAACCGATTGCAATTGCGCTCCTGGAGTTTAGGTTCTTTGTTCAAGTACCCATTGGAGTTCTTTTTGGATAATATGCCGAATTATAGTATCCAGATTCATTTCTTAAGTTATTGATAACTTCAGGATGACGTTAGATAAGCAATCGAATCTCCTTTGGATAACTCGTCTCTCTTTCTTCTCAGTACTGGTATCATTTCATAAATTCTTTTGTCGTCATGAGTTCTGTAACCAAGAGGGCTTGATAATAACCCTCCGCAATACTCTTCATGATTTGGTAAATCTTTTCATTCTCCGGCATTTGAGGATTTCTTTCCTGGAAAAGTCTCAACAGGCTTTG
Organism: Nephila pilipes; assembly: GCA_019974015.1. Taxonomy (NCBI): domain Eukaryota; kingdom Metazoa; phylum Arthropoda; class Arachnida; order Araneae; family Nephilidae; genus Nephila; species Nephila pilipes. The sequence goes on along the minus strand of BMAW01056954.1, from coordinate 544,908 downwards.
AATATAGGATTGCGAGTGTTCTCCAGGTCTTATGGCCACCATTTCAGCACTTTCTTAGTTCACCTTTTTGATCACCTGTCACCAAATGTTTTATTCAATTCCGATTTGAATTGGTCTAAAGATATTAGAAGTTCTTCGTTATTCTCGAACTATCCTCAAGAAGTTCCATTCAGGAAGAAGTACACGTTTTCCAGGCAGAAACGTTTATCCCATTTATTGTGTATTAGGCACTCAGTCATAATCTTTTTGTTTGGGTGTTGGCCTTCGTCTCCTAGAAACACAGAGAGATTTATGACCTTAGGTACTTGTAGCGTTATAAGCATGATCTTGGTTTCTGCGGTAATCTCAATTGATGTATTTGCTCTTTTATGTGTAATATAGAGCCAAACTCAAGAGGAACATTTTACAGCCAATTACTTCTTAACTCAATATGCGGTTCCAGAATGTAGTAGTCGTTCCACCTTGCGCCTTTTCCAAAATGTCACGCAGATATTGGAGCAGGATGAATTGAACACACAATCCAAATCTGTATAACGTTATTTATTGACAGACTAAGAGCAGAAGAGAATTTTCTCAGACTGTTAAGGGGGTCACTTCTCGCAGCCTTTTCCCTATCTCCGTAATGTTAAAAATGATCAATTTTAAGGAACATTTTTAAAAAATTGACTAGTTGTAGAATTACCAATTTTTTTGTGCTCATTTATTGAATAGGTATTATTATTTTAATGGGAGCTTTTTTGAAATTTCAATTAGTTTTTTTTAAAAAAATTATTATGTCAAGTAACACGTGAAAAGTTAAAAAACAAAGAAAATTTGTGTACATTTCAACCTCTAAATTTTTTTTTTGACAAAATCTCATTAAAATATTTCTTTATATACTAGTAATACATGTACCAAGTTTCAAAGCTATAAGATAAGTAGGGTTTTTAAAAATGTTCCTTTTGTGTTGAAATTTACACTTTTGAGAAAATGCAATTTAAAGTACAAACTTACTATTCACTAATGGATACCAGCACCACAGCTTGAATTGCTTGGGTCATCTGTTAAATCTTCTTTTTGTCTACATTTTAATAGTCTTTTTTTAATTCTAGCTTTATTGGTTCTTTGTAAAACTGCCTTTTCTGTTTTCCTTATGTGAACACGATCTGCTTCTTGTAATGCTCGACATGTATAAAATCCAGGTTGAACATTTAATAAATTTAAAACTCTTAATTTTGTAATTAATCCTTGATTTAATAGAGATATTGCTTCATACTCTCCTGTTTTTAAAGTTCCCAATTCTACAAATACATTTTTAGGGATTATGTACAGGTGATGCTGTTTAAACTTAGATTAAAATTTTGAGTTTTGCCATGAAGGCATCTAGAGAGTAGTTCAGGACTTGACAAATCTCAAACTATTGTTTAATATAATTCATAATAACATCAGGTAAGTTATGTTTGTGTTTATATTGTTCTCCTTTAACTATGGACCGATTATATGCAAATCATATGTCGTCACCAGTGGGGCAAAGACCGAAATACTGAGTATATCGCAGCTTGTACAATGACTCTGAGTGACTGAACACCCAGAGTGCCCCTGGAACTTCCAGTTCTCCAATATTTCCAAAGTAATTTGCGAAATATTTCTCTCTGTGTGCATTTCCATTCCTCAAATTGCACGAATATCTGGAAAATACTTCGGCATCAATAACCTTTCCAGTTTCGACATTAACTGTTATCACGACACCATTTAGTGAAGCAAGCCCCCCTTTTGCCAGGCGCCATCAATAACCACAGGTACATTTGAACTTCCATCATTATTAAATATTTTTAGCAGCTATTGCCATAGAAGCTCTTGCGACTTCCTCTATCGCATCATTTAATGCGTGGGATAACTCATAAAAGAGCTTATTTATGGGAGGTAAATTCATCACTCCGCAAAACCCTTTCGCAGCAGCATACCCCTTGCCAATTGATCTCACAGCATATGAAAGTCCCGTATTAGCTTCATGCGCATTAGTATATCCTTTATTAGTTAAAGTCTGAGTGACTCTAGTATTAAGGACTGGTTGTTCGAAACCACAACTGTCACAACATATAAATAGTTTTGTAGCCAAACCTTGGATTTGACGACCAAAATTTATATGGATACCATATTTTTTTGCATTTTATGCATAACACACATAGTTTTAAGCAACAAGAAAACAGAGAAATGTCAATTGTTTCTTTAAAGTTATCAGAATTTAAAAAAAGCTTCATACTCACCAGCAAACTTACATAACATTGATACTTACCATACTAGCATATTTACCATATTTATAAAGATTTTGTTTTTATGAAGCTTATATAACTTCCGAAGAATTTTTATTTGATAAACAAACGTCTCCCTGAAACTTCTTTTTCTTAAATGTTTGAGCATTAAACCGAGACATAATGAAAAATATAAATCAAAAAAGTTTTCGAAAAAGAACAGATTGCCTATATTTGGCGAGTCTAAAGTAGCACGTAGCATTCAATAACAAACGTTGCAATATAAACAAACTGCTATTGCTATTCGCTTCAATAATTTCCTTAACAAGTTGCTGGTCGATAAAAATTGTTTTCATGAATTTAAAATAATTTGATAAGGCTGGATAGAAGCATGTATGATATATTTTGGTTTCAAAGGAGGAGTGGTAATCGGCTGTTTTGGGTCTTGACACATGTAAACAACTTTTTAAAAAATATTTAAAATACTTCTATTTTAGCTAGAACAAAAATTTTAATTGCATTCGACGCAGAAAAATTTGTAGTTTCTCTTTCAAAAAAATTGAAAAATCGATTTTTTGACCGATTTTTATGAAGTGAATCTCTTAAATAATGTGTTTATATATTACATGATAATATTCCAGAACACTACTCTGGAAACGTAAGAAATAATTCTGGAAGCTTTTAGAAAATATAGTAATAAAGAGAGATCAATTAAACAAAACTTTAGCTTGAATGTTTAATGTTATCAGCACAGGGGTTTGAACACCAGAACTCTAGTACTGTAGACGAGAGCTCTATTTGTGCCCCATCAATGCTCATAAACTTTGTGGCATTATAAATCAATAAGTGAAAAATACTTATTGAAATTAAAAGTGTATTTCTTCAAATTATTTATTCAACTTATAAAAATGATTGCACATTATTTCATTTGATTAATATTTTTTTTTCCAGAATTGTAGCCGCGGTAGCTAAGTGGTTAAGATCGGAGACTCACGACCGGCTGTTTTCGTCAAGTCGTGGGTTCGAGCTTTCAAGCCGCTAAAGACCCACCGCTTAGCTGGGGCTGATGCACGTTACATCTGTCGGGACCCTAAGTCATCCCGGGACATGGTGTGGAACTTAGAAGAGGAGGGGGCCAGCTCAGGTTTCATACTCGTCACGTGACAGAGGTCCAAAACTACGAAGTATGTCGTCAATAGCACTAGTATCGCCTCTAGTGCGACGTTAATAAAACCAATCCAATCCAATTTTTCTGAATTACTTCTAGCTATAACTCTGAATGTTTCTAAATTTTAAGAATACTGTATTTTTTTTTACTTTTGTCTGATTCAAGTTAGATATAAAGATACAAGCAATCAAGTACTGATACTGGGCCATATTAATAACTTTTAATATAAATTATAGTTTTATAGTATTAACATTTTTCAAAAACAAATGAATTAATAAATATTAAATTCTGGTTGAGACAAAAAACCGTGTATGCTATTTAAAAATTCACGAATATAGAAGTAATGACACTGAAATACAGTTTTCATTATTATCATGGAGGGTATTTTAAGCAGTAAATATATTTGGAGCTTAAAATGTTACCCTAGAGGATGGTCATAAAAATTCATATTCCAAAAGTATACATCCTCTGACATTGTGTTTAGTGCAAACCGCACATCCAAATAATTATTTGTTCAGTATATCAACTTTTTATGAAATTTTAGTTTGTATGAGCTTCCCACCTACCTTTTGATTGATTCCGTCCTTAATCCGTTTCGAAGAAAATTTTAGGCCGCTTCGAAAACTTGTCTAAGATTTTTTAAATTCAGATCACAATCCATTCAGCTTTTATCTGCAGTTATGCTGAAAGCTAAGCTCAAAAAATAAATATATTTTTGAATTATATACAGTTCAGTGATTTATTAAATATGTATAATAAGAATTCAAAATAGTACTCATATAACAGCTAAATGTATTTGCAGTGGTCACTGTCCAAGAATTGAAACTGAAAATCATAGGATTAATAAATCGTTGTGACCAGGAATTCGAACACTAGATGGCAATACTTTCCAGTCTAACACAACAGGTTAAATATACCCCTATCCAAGACAGATCTACCCCTGCACCGATGACGTGAACAGAAACGTACAAATCGACACTAAATGGATATATAAAAATCCAATGAAATGCTGGGAGAAAATATCTTTCTCTAAATACCTCTCACAAAGTTCCTCATCTGCAGAATAACTTCCTTCGGTAGGAAGGATGTGCAGCTCCCCTCTCTCGCACAGATGTCAAAACTAATAACAGGAGTAAAAACGCCTAACTAATTTTGATTTCGAGGGGAATAACTACCTGGCTCGATTGTCTAAGACAGATATTTGTGGACTCGCAGGTGACACAGCTCAAATATACTTAAACATACACAAATTCAAATCTACCACCAGTGATGTTAAAATACTTTAAAGCAGATGTGATATTAACAAAATGATTAGTTATAATAAGATATTGATAAAAAAAAAATGTTTAAATTATCGTCGTACACATTATGTGTGTGTGTCTTATATAATACTATAACTAAACTTCTAATTTTTTTGTTATTTTTTTATCATTATTAAGAGGTTAATGTAGATTTTAAATGAAGTTCTCGTTTTTATTTATCAATTAATCCCCTTTAAAAGTGCACTTTATTTCGTTATATATTAAAAGATGAAGTAACTTTAAACCAGACCTTAAAATTCGTAACTCAATTAACTTGAATGCAGCTCATAAATCTAAAATTTCTGAAGTGAACACTCATTTAATAATCCATTTTTGTCAAAAAGCTTATTTTTATAGTCTTTAAAAATGTAGCCTTGAAAGTTCTGGTATGAGAGTTTCGATAAGATATTGAAAAAAAAAAATAAGCTTTTATATGAAAAACACTTTGCTTTTTAAATGTGTGAAAAAACCCATAAAAAACTTTCAATTTTTAAACCCGATAACTTTGAAGAAAAATTGCTTGAAAACATAGTTGGAGATAGGGACGAAATAGAAAAAACAATGATAAGAGGAAAGAGACGAAATGGAATAAAATCTTTGCAAAGAAAAAACTTAAGATTCTTTCTTTTTTTTTTTTTTCGGATTCAGACTGAATGTTATACAATATTTATGAGCTCGACTTAGTTATAATTTTGACGATATTATAGATCCTCGAGAATATATTTATTTTTCTTGCCTGCGTCCCGTGCAACATTGTAAATTTAGTTTAGTTTTTATTAACGTCGCACTAGAAGCAACACGAGGGCTATTGGGACGGACCTCGTAATTTTGAACCACGGTCAAGTGACGAGGACGACACCTGAGCTGGCACCCCCCTCTCCTAACATCCACACCACGCCAATGGGAGGACTTTGGGCCCCGAACTGATTTTACGTGCATCAGCCCCGGTTACACGGCGGGTATTTGGCGGCCAAGGATCGAACCCGCGACTGAACGAAAACCGCCGGCCCGCAACATTGTAAATAGATAAATATTCGATAATTAGCATAATGCTATCCAAATGGGAATTAAGTAAACCTGATTAACTTAGTACATAGACTGAGTAATAATCCATATATCGCACTTTAGTCTTAACTTTCTCAGACTACTTTTGTTGAAATTAATTACGTATGTACGTCTTGCTCGTATGCTTAATTTACTTAAATCTCTATAGGGAAATCATTAACACTGCAGAAGAAATATAACTGATACTACATGCCGATAGAAGTATGAAGGTGAATCAAGTATAAATGAGAGAGAGTGTTTTTTTTAATAGCTGAAAATAGTTTTTAAATATTTTGCCATAGCAACAATGATCAGTTAATCACAGTTTAAATAATCTTTTGACAACGTTTTATTCTTCATATGTTCATATATTTAGTCGACAGACCTTGAAGCAAAACATTCCACCTTACAATTGCGCTCAATAAGTGAAATTGTTTCACCAAAGGCAAATACTCTTTTATACGTTATTATAGGTTGAAAACGTTCTCGTGACTGTTTTTAGGACTCTCAGTGCATTTATTGTGCACATAGAATTTCTTCATGGCCAACTTATAGCGAAATAATACAGCACAATTCTGTAAGCGTTTAGAGAAGGTGAAAACAACATATCGTTCCACAAGACGCTCTATCATAATCAGTAAATATATCTTTCTCCAGGACAAAGCAAGACCCCTTCTATCTATCGTAATGGAAGAAAATTAAATAAACTTCTTTAGACAACACTGGAATATCTTTTCTGTAGTCCGAACATAGCAGTTTCGGACTACAATTTGTTTGGACTATTCAAAGAAGCAATAGGAGGACAAAGAATTTCGTCGTGTGATGAAAAAAATCCGTTCAGAATTGATTTCGTAATCATCCCGTTTATATTTATCACGCCGGAATAAAATTTGCTTCCAATACGTTCAAACAATATAAGATTAACTTGAAATGAAGGATACATAGAAAAATAATATCGGTGTAATTTTGGTAAGTAGTTACTCAGAAAATATGTTTTTAAAATAGCTCATTTATATTTGATCCCCCCTCATGATTTCTACTGCTTCGAAAACCAGTATACGTTCTATTTATTTGATCAGATAAGCAAAACAATATCGCAATAAACTCAATAATTCAATGGAAGAAAGATGAAACTTAACAATTTATAAATCCAAGTAACTGCTTCGAAAGATATTAGCAAGCAATTATTGCATTAACAGAACCGGAAAATGGGGGCTATTACAGTTCCACTTGTGGACTTTTTTTTTTGCAACAACGCGAATATCGTTACTAATATTTGATGGAAACTTACGATCTATAAAAATATAAATATAGTCATACCGTAAATAACTTTCGAAGTTCTGATCGCAGCTGGAGAAAATGGATATAGATGCTAATGGCTTAAAGTGAGCTAAATTATGAAATTAAAGTTTATTTATTAATTTAATTAGCATATAATTAACTCTTACAATATATTTCCTGTTATGGAATCCGACTTTCTTACAGAATCATGTAGAGAATGATCTAAATACGCAGGGGCAAAATGGAATCTCAACATCAAAGAGAAATTAGTTTGAAGGAATGAAATATAGGCAAAGAGCATTTGTCTAGCTAATATGTTTGCTGAACTAAAATTTCAAGGTCACAGTCTATACAGTATAGGCAAGAAGAATAATTTCAAATATGAAAAAATGGTATATTGATAACTGATGTATTCGCCATGATTTTTAATGCAAGTATACAAATGTGGATCCATTGCATCTACAAGTGCTAATTTTCATTTTGCGGGATGAAATAAAATCAGCAATGGTCTTAGACAATAAAATCAGCAATGGTCCGTGTTTGTAGTGTATGACTCTGGATTTATCATCCAATAATATTCCATACGTACTAGTTGGAGAAAATATCTGGTGATCTCGCAAACGAAGACAACATGACAACATTCTGTAGAGCACGTAAAGATACAGTAACAGCATAGGAGTGAATTATTTACTTTTGGAACCCCCTCCCTAGAATAGGGAAGAAGAATATCAGCACACCCAGTTCAATCATCAATCTGACGTACAAATTTGCTGTTAAGTTGCTTGGAATAACAACGAGGGTACTCCTTTTATCATAGGACAAATCTCCTGTTAATGTAATGAAGTTTAGTGTGTCAACAGCTTGGCTCAAAACGCTTACCTAGTCTCATTCTGACCAACATAAGGCCTCATTAGAACCAAGACAGAAGCGGCTTTCGTGTAAGAACGCAATAGATATTCACGTTGGAGGTTTAATAACATCGAACTCAGAAGCAACAAGAAGGCTATTAGCAACGTACCAAGAAATTTTGAGTCGTAATCAAATGACGACGAGAATATCTGAGTTGATACCTAGCACTTCAAACTTCCACACCCCACTTAAGGGAGGATATAGAGCCTCGATGGATTTAACGTGCTATTTATCTGGCATTAGCACCACTACACCGTGGGTCTTAGTGGCATCAGGACTCGAACTCATGACTAGACGGAAACAACGTCGGTCGCGTGTTTAAAAGCATAATCATTAAGCTACTATGGCCACAGATAACACCGAAATCGCAAATGGCAGTGATTTGAGTTTAGTGGCATGAACACTATAGGGTATCATGGGCGATTCAGTTCATCAAGTAATCTATTTATTACAGTTTACTGTGTTTCCAACATAAACATGAATTTCTGCCGCAAAAGAAGCGTTACAATTATTCAGCGGAAATGACGGTCTTTCTTTTCTGTAGTAACCTTTTATCGGATGTGAATACATTCCAGCCAAGTCTTTCTGCGCTTTCGTGTAAAAAATATCCATCTTCTCGTTGCCCTATTACATGGCCTCATTCAAAATAAATAAGCTGCTGATACACCCTTTTTCGTTTCCTTAAAAATTGACTCAAAAATAGATCACAACGATTTATTCACCAGATAAATAGCATTCATGAAACTTACATCTTGTATTTAAAGCAAATATGATTTAAACAGCTCCTCTGGAATTCATTTAGCGTAAAATTTGTAAAGACGTCATCTTTTAAAAGTGCAAACACTCTACTAAATTTCGACTATCTAGAACAAATCTTCCTTGGTGTTGGGATTTTTTTTTCAGCCAGGATATCTTACGTTGTAAATTTCATTTAAATCAGTTCACAGTTCACGAAACATTTGAGATTTACTGTTAGGGGATCATTTGTTATATTACTTTGCACAAACGATATGTTATGATTTTTTTTTCAGTTTCAGTTTTTAAACACCAACCACCGATGGATCAACAATTTACTTTGTATACTACTATACGGCCCCAAAATACTTCAGAATTGTCGATCGTAGGGTTTGACACCGAGCAATTTCTTAACTACTGGAGAGAAATGCCTAAAGACTATAAAATTTATGAGTGAATCATGATTTTGGATTATGACTTAAAGGATCTAAATATATAGGGTATTCCAGAACCAAACTGACAAACTTCTAAGAGGGGTAAATTTTCCAAGACGACTCGGAATCGAATACTTTCGAGCAGAATCTTACAAAATCTACATTTGCCATGTTGAGAAATCAGATGCGTGAAAACAATAATATATAATGGAAAATATTCTATTATGGAAAAATGCCATTTTGTAAATTAAATTACAGCGTTGTTTTACTGCCAATGTGAAAGTTTCCAGAATAGAGTGATAAAACTATTGTAATCTTTTCAGAAAAGCGTAATTTTTTTCCTTTGCCGGGAATATTTTAAAAAGTAAAAAAAAAAGAAAGAAATTTAACTAATGAATGTACACTTGAATTTCAGGCAATCAATATTGTACAGCAGTTTTTTCTCTAAGAAAGCCTTTTTTCGTTTTTTTTCTTCAGTTCCCTGAATAGTTATTTATTTCCAAATAATTTAAACATTGTAAAACTTATAAGCTAAAAATATTCTCAGAATTCTTTAATCCTTAACCATTCAAAAATAAGGAAACATGATTTTTTTATTATCAACAGATTGTATGTGATAACACAAAATGATAACTCGACTAAGATTTTTCTCTTTATCCATTCCCTGTGATCTACTCCTTAATCAACTGATGACCTGTCGCGTATAAAGGCCCATGAATGTTTCATCTGTCAGGCTCTAAATTCTCATTCACATGGTTGTGAAAAGTGGATTTCCAGCTCATGTCGACCTTGTCGTCTGATATTACTTTAAAATCGCAAGACACACCGGGGATCTAAAAAAGGATCCAAGTTCTTGTCTGTCAGTGAGGTGCGTGAAATATGACAATAAACCAATACTTAATTTTTAAATCTACTTAAATATGTAAAAATAATTTTACTATTGAAGGTAATCTTTTATGATCGCGATCGATTCTATTGAGATCACTACAAGCGTATATAAATTACAAATTAAACATTTCTATTCTGAATCAAATTGACATCAAAGGGAATATAGATGGAGAATTTAATTTGGTTATTGAGTTTCGCTATGGAGTTGCTATGTGCTTGAATATAAATCGAAGATATGATGCAATTAATTTGGGAAATTATTCCTTTCCGATTATGTACGTTCTCTAATTAGAAAGGAGTCAAAAAAGAAAATCGAATATGAAATTCTTCAGAATAATTACAAAGTTTTACTTGTGCAATTTTTCTCAAAAAAAAAAAAAAGTGAAAAAAATATCGAAAAAGTAAATAAAAGAAAGCGAAGTAAACAAACAGTAATAATTAAAAATAATAATTTATTAGAAGTATTGATATTTTTTTAACGAGTTATGTTTCATGTATGCATACAAATCCTGTTACATGGATTTCAATAAATATAAAATCAATTTTTTTTTAAAAAAAAAATAAACATCGAAAATAGTAGTGCGAATGAGAATACAACTCCAATTTCACACATTACATACAGCTATTCATTTTAATAAATAAAAAGTGATAGTTATTTGACAAATTATCTGTTTCTGAGGAAACAATATATTTTATTTCTAGATACTTTAAATATCTATAAAATTGTACAAATATTTTTAAATTAAGTAAACTCAAATGTTCTTATTGGATACATGAAAATAGTTTTTCAGTAACATAAAAAAAATAAATGAAATAACTGTTGATTGTTAGGATAATGTGATAATATGTGCATCGCCACAATCAAATGGTAGCAGCCGTTTTTCCTTGATTTGCTTCTGAAAATGTCCTTCTCTTCAGACAGTGATATAGATAGCTAAATCACTTTTAAAAGATAGTCTTTAAAGAAGTATTTAAGGTGTGTTAATATATATTTGCAATCGTAACTGGTTATTTTAAGAAAATTCAGCAAATAATAAATGCTAGAAATATTTCAGTTTCCAAAGTATTTAATTAGAATATCTAAATAAATATATGAAATTTATAACTTTATGAAACATTTAATTATTATATTTATTTAAAACTCTTTTTGCGCGTGATGCACTTGAAAAAATGGAATTATTCACTATATATTTATATACCATTTATCATTAGAATAATCTAGCTTTTGAATCCTTTTCCGTTACAAACTCACGACAAATTACTCAAGAAAATTAACTAGATCAACAACAATTAGATTAGTAATATTTTCCCTCGTTAAACAAAACTTGTCGTGGTATCTGAACTGTCATCTGTATATTGTCAACCTAACTTAATTTTGTCGGTAGACATCATTTTTAATACAAACAAGGCAGGATAATATATGCGGACGTACTCAGCTTTTCAGCGCGCAAAGGGAAAAAGTTTCGCTGTGAGAGTAGGACTAGGCTACAACATTTGGGTCGAAATACTTCGGACGAGCTGAGCTCGTCTGCGAGTATTACGGTACGCTACTCGAATGCAAACTGGGCTCGTTCATAACCATCAGAGGGTTAGCAAAAATTAGTGAAAAGGGAAGCAAAGAATTAAAACACTAAAAAAACGTTTGAAAAGTTACAAAGAAAACTTCAATAAATAATAGAAAAAGTATAAAAAAAATAATAATTTTTAAAAATCTAGAATAAAAGAAAAGGAAAAAATTACTCAAAAAAACGCACACAATTAAGAAAGGGAATAATTTACTTGAAAAATTCGAAACAGATAATTAATAGCAAGAAGAAAAAGTTCAAATCATGAACAAACACAAACTAAGGTATGAAAACAAAGAAAAAAGAAACCATAAAGAGAATAGTATACATATATGTCATTCAAATTGCTGCGCCAGGAATAAATGTAAATAACAAAATGATATTTGTCGGACAATTACTGAAAATAACATGTTATTAAATGTTCAAGAAATTTCGAAATATAGATCCTGAAAAATCAGTACCTAAAATACCCCCCTCTGGCTGCGTCTGAGCAGTGAGTAAAACTGAGATTGAATGCCACGTGCAAGTACAACTGTTCATGCAATTTCAACACAATGCCACAATTCATAGACTGTAGTGACTGCCGTATAATGACGAATCAGAGAAGCCGCCGAACCTTTTTGCATGAACCAAGGTCCGCACAGTACCAGAAACATGTTGTCGTGTATTATCTTGCTGAAACGTAGCTTTTCTCAGGGCTCGCAGAAGGAGTAGAGACACGGCCTTAACGAAACAGAAATGTAACGGCCATGGTTCAGATTGCCGTCAATGCAAAAAAGAGTTGTCCGAGGGGAGTATCTGGGAATGTGCGTTCTCTAGGATCCCTTCGAACGTGGAAGCGATCATCATGATGCTGGAAACAGAGCCTGGATGCACGAAAAAGATGACTTCAAGTCATTGCTGGATTCAGGTTCGTCACTGATCACACCATTTAAGGTGCTTTTGTCGTTGATGTAGCGTCAAAGGTGACCGAAGTCATAGTCGCCAAGCTGATAATCTAAGTTGCTGCAAACGTAATTGAACTGTTCGTGCAGACAATTGTTGTCTTGCATACGATTCCATTTCTTGATCTGGGCGTGACGTGGCTGTACGTTCCCTTAAGACCATGCGGGAAATACGTTTGTCTTCTTGGTTTTTAGTGATGACGGGCCACTGATATCTGGTACGGTGTTCCATACGACCATCCTGAACCCACCGATTCCAAATACTGCAGACAGTCACGGGATGTTGACCAACACGAGCGGCAATACTGCGATAAGATAAACCGCAATTCCAGTAAGTCACAAAGTGTTTTCTCTTCATTTTATAGCTACAAAATATTTTTCATCACTGACAATGCCGAAAAATGCCACTGTTCAATATGTCCAAACAATGGTAGCCGTATTATAGCAACAGATCAAGGCGAACTTTGATAAGCAGTTCCAGATAATCATTTCACAAAAATTATTTTTATTATCAAAGTTTAACATTACAAAATTTAAAAAAATAATATAAAACTCATATCCTGATGAAATAGATACATGGAAGCGAAAACCGTATATTCCCTTCCCGTTTTCTCGCCGTTCCTTAACTTGTCGTGCATTCTTTCAAAAAATCGGGACTTTCTTAAAAACCCCGCGGGAAATTTTTTTAAAAAGCAAGACGTCTGGTCACCTTAGACTAAAACAAAAATAAAATTAAAGCAAAATGGAGAGAAAGGAGAGAAAAAACAAAATTTAAAAACAGAAGAGAATTAAATTTTATACATATTATTTTTTTAATTACTCTTGCGACTCAAACGAGACTGTACTTGCAGACAATCCGTTTTAAACTTATCCAAGTTAATGCAGATATTCTGTACTTTAGTCACAAGTCCAATAAGACATAAAATTTTACTATAAATTGTGTTCCTGAAGATATTCATGCTTAATGAACTTCACAAAACGGTACTTTACAGATCACACAAAAAAAATTCTCTTTATCTTACATATTACTAGAAAATGTTACTTTTTTCTGCACTTACAGAAATATATATATTGCTTCATTTATATTAGGAATAATTTGAAATAAATTTACATTCTCTAGACAAAAAGATAAGAAGGGTTTAACATTTTTATTGTTGAAAATTCGAAACAAAATAACATCATCAATATATTTAAAGATTTTAAAATTATAAAAATCTAAATAAATATTGGCTATACAATTACTTCCAGGCCATCCTCTGATAAGCCTTTAATCTGTTTATGAATCTTATTAATAAAAAAAAATTATAATTTTTTTTAAGATTAACATAATTATGTAATTAAGTTTTTCATATGCAATAACCTTATTTTAATATTAAATTTCTTTTAAGGCGTTAATAAGATCATCTATACCAATGCAATTTAATCCTCGAAAAAATTATAGCTATAAATAGCATAAATTAATACATTATGAATATATTTTACTATTTCAGCACTAATTTTAATAATACAGTATTTTAATAACAGTTGCATACATGTGAAACATTAGTTACTGTTCTAAATTTAATAAGATTTAAATGAAATGTGTTAAAAAATGTGAGGTAAATAAACATTGTTTGTATCAACTTATATTTTTTATGAAATGTTGTGCTACCAATCGTAAAGTAATCAAGCATCATTTTTCTAACAAAATATTATAATTCTATAAAATATTGCTTTCTATTACTCGGAACTCATAAGGCATTATTATTTTAAAGATGTTTATTAGTTAATTTTTTGTAAAATAGTTTGCAAATAATAATATAATTATTAGGTACTTTATCTAGATAACAAATAACAGATCTGTCCAGCAGATTTCTGATAGTTTTTTTTAAATCCTTCAAATAAATGTAATCATTATTATTAATATCTATTTTTCTAGTGACTAATTTCTTAATATCATAATTAATACAACCTTCAGGCTAGTAATTTAAAGCCTTCTAAAAGATTATCATAATCAAGTGCTAATCTAATATTAAAGTTACCAATATGCAAGCTGATTTGTATCTTATCGTAAAAAATGTTTTTCAGAATGCTAAGAAAGAGAGTGATTTGCAATTGTATGTACCTACAAATGCAAATTAGAAAGACATTGAATTATTCAAAGTTGACGCCATTGGAAATAATAATTTTTTTTCACATGCATCGCTTAATATTAAATTCTTTTAACGCAGAAACTTATTTCGGTCTTCTCAGTTTAGTGTTAACGTACTTCACAGTAATTCTAATTGTGTTTTTAAGACACTTTTATGTTACGTTTGTTTTACTCCCACAAGAGACCGAACCTTGTATGCTCTAAAAAGAAACAATCAACGAAATCAATAGAACGCCACGAGAAAAGTTTGGATTGGACAAATTTCAATTCGGTTTTAAAAGTATTTATTTGCGCATCATTAAAAGTGGAATCGGGAGTTAATGCAGTCTATGTACTTCCTTTTCATTAATCTTTGAAAGAGCTTTAAATATTTAAAACTCTCGTTCCAGTAGAATGATTCCACTGTTTCCCTGCTGAGTCATTAAAAATTAAAAACATGAGACGGATTCCATTTAATGTCAGTTGTCCGCGACTTCTTATTTCGATGTCCCCTACTGTATTCAACATAAAGCTGTCCATGGGAATATATTTCATTTTGAATTGAGTTGACATTTGGGTGGTTATCAGTTGCTTTAGTATCGGAGAACAGAGTGTGCGCCTCTGGGCTCAATCTTCGTTGTAGATTTCAAATAAATTATATCGAATGTTTCTAACGATGTGTGCATAGTTTAAAATGTTCTCTTTTGTTATTTGATTCTGAGTGAAAAAAATCGATCCTTTCTTAAAGTTTAATTCGAACCAACACGAGGGATACTGAAGACGAACTTTGTTCTTTTGAACATCAGTCAAGAGACGATTAAGCCATCTGAACTGGAGTACCCTCTTTCAATTAATCTACATTATTATTAGTATTTTGAGACTCGACAGATTTAACGTGTATCATCCCCGCAGCACGATGGATCGTAAGTGGCAATAGGACTCGCTGAAAACAACTCCAGCTACGAGATCGCTACCATTACACCGCGGCTCCCTCTGTTATCTAACTGAAAAGATAGTATAAACTACATAAAGCTTTTGAGCCAAATGCTAATGATTGCATCATGTCAACTCAATGCGTTTGTAGGATGAGCATCGATTATAAGTCGTTTTTATAATAAACTCAATCAAGAAAAGACACTTTCAAACTATTGCATTAACGCTCCAATATACCTGTGTCGATCGCAGTAGCCAAGTGAGGATGGTTGCGAGTTCATGTCGACGTAATTTTAGTTGAGTTGTGGGATCGAATCCTGATCCCACCAAAGATGAGTCGTATGGTGAGGCTGATGCACATTAAATTCGTTGAGTCTTAGTGTCCTCACATTGGTGTGAACGTTTGGAGAGTATGATGGCACCTCAGGTACCGTCCTCGTCACTTGGCCAAGGTTCAAAAGTAGGAAGTTCGTAGCATCCTCGTGAGTTTCTGCAAAGTTCAAAATTAATAAAATTTGCTCTACTAATATATTCGTATCATATCCATCCGTTTGGAAGTTTTTTATATATATTTCGAATACTACAGATGTTTTCCCTCATGAGTTCACCTCCTTTTGGTAAGTATGGTAATAAGGACCCAGAGTGATCTCTTTCTTTCACATGGGGCTCACTGTCTTCGGAAAACACATTTGACGCTGTAATATATAGTCGCCAGGACATTCCAGTAATCATTCTCTATTTTCAACACTCCTTGTCAGCCAATTTTTAAATTGTTCTCCCTTTTGTTCTGCTAAGATTACAGTTTACACAAATATATAACGCGTCTAAGCGAAATTTGGTTCTTGCGTTGTAAACCCTAACTTTCCATCGCTTACTATGAAACACATTTGAAAATCCAAATCTATAAAGCAGAATATAAGAAATTTTTTAAAAATAGCGAAATTAAATTAATAAAGAAATCACGTTTTACAATTTTCAAGAATTACTCGGTTAAAACTATATCTAAGTAGTTGAGAGCATTGTATTCACTATCCAGAATCAAATGATTCATCATGTATTCTTTTTCGATTCGCCTACCAAAAATTCCACGATAACGGCAATAGAATCTGATAAATTTCCAAATTTCTTTATATTATCTTTCAGAAAAGCCCATCGCAAATAAATATAGTAAACATATAATGCGAATAAAGGGTTTTCTTAATTTTCTTAAACTTTGACACGCTATTACGAGTATAAAATATATGAATTATTCCGAAATATAATATGCAAAAAATTACGAATTCTTAAAATAAAATTTTTGTATACTAAAATAAGAATATCTTAAAAAGATTTATGTACAAAAATAACAAATTCTTGAAATATACAATGTAGATATAGATTTTTTATTAGTTCATTTTACTATAATACATTTTTGTGTAAATTTTGTACTGAACCTTATAAGTTTAAGTTACTGAACCATTTAAGATTCCCCACAATCATTTAAGGAAGATTTAATTTTCAAATTTCGATTTCTTTCACTGAAGTACTTTCTTCGCTTTCTGCAGATGTACTTAGGTTAATTTTTTAATTTTATATATTTTTCACTTAAATAAAGTTTATGATAGCGTTTCTCATTTAAAATGCGATTTTAACTGAGGTAGTAGCTGCTAATAATCTTCAGTTTTCAAGTGTTTACTCTTTCAAATAACTCTAACTTTTATTGCAATATCCCTTTTTTGCTGTGAACTCTTCACCGAATCACTTAACAAGATATTTCCTGCTGTCCTGTTTTCATCGTATTCGAAACCGAACTTTTACTTTGCTTAAGTTTGAACTGCGAATGGCATCTATCAGATTTGTTGAGATTCGATTCCAAATTGTTACAACTCAAATTCATTATTTAAATACTTGCTAATAAGTTATACTAGCCGTTTATTTACTCGTACTCATTTACAATAAATGACTCCGTTTTACTTTCAAATGGCCCTTCGCAGACTCAACAGATTTATTTTCGGCACTAATGCTTAAAATAACACGTTTGGTTTGTTCTCGTGATGATTTGTATTCTGCCATGTGTAGGTAAGAGCAAGGTAATTGAAACACTAAAATCTTTCAAAAATTTGTATAGACTTTTTTTAATTTTCTGTTCAAAGATTGAAAATTCTTCTCTGATTCCGTAGATATAACATTTATCAGAATTTGATAAATAAGACGTTCGAGAATAGAATTTTAAAATTGTGAATTCGGTATATTTTTCTCAGAACCTACTCACACACAATCCATAATGCTGATAATTTGCACATTAGGAAATTTGGTTACTTCTTTTTCAGTGAACGTAATATTTTTCTAATCAAATCTCTCCCTCTCTCTCTCTCTCTCTCTCTCTCTCACACACACACACACACACATATATATATATATAATAAATTTAACTAGCTACTGTAATATGAGAACACCGTTTCTGATCAGTACGATTCTTCCTTTTGATGAGAGGGAGGCGATAAATATAACAGAGGATTACATGATTAAAATTGAGTATGCGAAAGACGTGGTTTCGAAGTCTTAGTTACAGCGGAAGAGAGAGAATTTTACCTCGTTTCGAATTTATGTGGAAGGATTTCTTTAGATCATGAAATAATCATATGATATTGCATGAAGAGATTTTTCAGGGACTTTGCTGGAGCCACCCAGTCTAGTAGGGACTATCTTTGCAGGTGTGCGATCGTGAAAAGTTGATTTGGTAGATTTCACGAGTGCGTGATTACATAAATTAAAGGACAAATTGGAATGGTATCAGAAAATAAGAATGAACTTCCTAACTGTGAGTTACAGAATGTGCAAAAAATTAGGAAATTATATTTCAGTGAAATCATAACACACGCACAATATATATATATATATATATACACGAGGGTCATTTTTAAAATAAGAACCGATTGAGTATTGAGTCCGCGCATCCTGTCAAGTGACGTCAGTTGAAGGTCCGCTACTTTTGGCGAATCTCTCACTACACCGCAATTACATTTCACGTCTATGTCAGTGTTGGTTGTATGTTTATACTACTTCGTTTGTCTCCGTGTCAATCAGAAATTCCACCGATTGTGGACTGCGCTCAGTTATTCGGTTTTTAAATGCAAAAAAAAAAAAAAAAAAAATGTCCTGCTAAAATTCACCAGTAGCTTGTTAAAGTTTATGGTCCTAAAAGACCAAGTGGGTCGAAAAGGCGTGCAATTTCAAAAAAGGACATCTCTTTTAGTGAAAACCAAATTTTCAGTGATATGAACTTTAAAACAAAAGGCATTAGAAGAACTATTTCACAAAACACCTAGAGTTTTCACTGTGTCTTCTTTAGACAATTGATCAAACTGAAGATCAGGAAAATCACTGTTTGAATGTGAGAAACACCATTTGTTCAGAGACATTCCAGCACTTTCAAATAGGGTACAAGTTCTGACTTAAGTATTTCAAGTTCCTTCAAATTGGAACATCCTGTTAAAATATCATCTAAATACACGTCTTATTGAACGATGTTAGCTGCGATGGGAAAGTTATCTTCCTTATCAATCGCAAGTTGTTTTAACACTCGCATAGATATATATATGCATAGATATAGATATATATAGCATAGATATAGATATATGTTATATATTCACGCTCATAGATGGCGTTACTGTCGCGAATAATTTTTATTTGTATTCTGAAATTGAAATCGGCAGAAGAGAAGTGGCATCGAAGGCGTTGAGTATGATGTCCTAAGTTGCTGTAGTCAATCATGAGAGATTTTAGAATAAAAAAGTACTTTTACTAGTAACAAAAATGTTATTGGGAGTTAAATAACATAAGTGGTCCGCCGACCTGCAGAACAGCAAAAAGATGGATTGTTCGTTCATTGGAAAGTTTCGTATTGAACATTGAGTAATGGTGAATGTGACTGTTTAATGGAAAATAGTTTCAACTTTACTGGATTATAGTTTTTGTTTCATCAGTATTGGATTACAATTGGGTCCGTTTCGTTTTGGGTAACTGTGAGTACACTTTTTGTTTATTTTAGTATGTTTTCCAAAATGGTGTATTAGTTTCATTGTATGAGTTGCATATATTTAGAGTTCTCCTTTCAATCAAAATGCTTTCAAAACTTAAAAAGATTGAATTAATCGAAGTTGCCGAAGAACTAGAAATCAGTGTTCCGGCAAGTGCCAAAGTACTTACTATTAAAGATTTAATTGAAAAGAGCGATATTTATAAAAATAATCTTGAGGTCGTAAAAACTGTAGTTGAATCAATAATTGAAAAGAAAAAAGATTACGAGAAAAATGAAGCACGAAAGCTAGAATTAGAAAGATTGAAACTCGCGCAATTAGAAAGACAACTTGAGCTCGCGAATTTACAAAAAGTAACACAAAATGTTAATGTGTCAAGTAGCGATTCTGATTTAAATTCCAGTTTAGAATGTTTGATAAAAAGTGTCAAAACCTTAACAATACCAGTTCCGACACGTGCAGAATCGTATAATTTATTTTTCCAATCGCTTGAAAGAGCTTTCAAAACCAAAAATGTCCCAGAACAATTTAAGTCAGAAATTCTATTAAATATCTTGGGGGAAAGGGCTACCAATTTAACGATATATTTAAGTGAGGATGAATTGTGTATGTATGACAAATTAAAAGAATTAGTATTAAAAGAATTTCAATCCACACCACAAGAAGTTTTAAATAATTTCCGTAAAGCGAAAAAACGCCCAAACGAAAGTTATATCCAATTTGCCTCGCGACTTAGTGCAGCATTTGATTACTATTGTCAATTAAGAAAGGTAAATGATTTCAAGGGAGTTTGTGAACTTATGGTTTCCGAAAAAATATTTGATTTATTAGATCGTGAATTACAAATTCATATTGGCGTGAAACAAGGTGAATCTTGGTATGTGCCACCAGATTTGGCTAGGCATTGCGATATTTATGCATCGTCAAAATTCAAAAACGATAGTAATGTGTTCTCAAGGCCGCAAGTCGTAATTCAGTCGCAAAAATATCGTAAAGAATACAGTCCACAAAAGGTATTTGTATCGGAGGTAAAAACTCCAAAATGTGTAGTCTGTAAATCTAATGAAAATCATTCTCTGAATGTATGCCCTGTATTCAAAAATATGCTTGTTAAAGAGAGAATTGAGGTTGTTAAAAATAAGCAGTTATGTTTTAATTGCTTAAATCATCACAAAGAGGCTAATTGTTATTCAAAATCTAACTGTTATGTTTGCAAAAGAAGGTATAACGCACTTTTGCATATAAAAGAAAATGCAACCGAAGCTCGTTCTGAAAATGAAAGCTTAGCATTAAATCCAAGGTCAAATGTATTTGTCCCGCGAATAGAAAATCCCGATCCCAGTATTAATTCTCCATCGAATGTGCCACTTGCGAGCACTACACATTCATTCACTGCAACTAGTGTAAATGCAAAAAAGATGGTTTTATTAAGTACTGCGAAGGTCATGATTCAAAATAGTTTAGGAATATTTACGAGCGCACGTGCGTTGCTAGATGTTGGTAGTATGAGTCATTTCGTTTCGAAACGTTTAGCCGACAAATTGAATTTGAAAAAACAAAAACGAAGCATAGTGGCTCCGGATTAAATCAGTCTTCTTCTGTTGTTAATAGGATTGTAAAAACAAAAATTTCGAATGGTAGTGGAAGTTTTGAAAAAGAAATTGAGTTATTAGTAGTACCGGAAATAACAGATCATTTACCCTCCAGGCAATTTGACATTAATACGCTAGAATTAGGTAATTTCAAATTCGCAGATGTGAGTTTCAATAAACCTGGAGAGGTGGATATTTTATTAGGTGCCCAAATATTTTACGAACTTTTGAGAACGGGTCAAATTAGGTTTCCGGATTCAGAAATTGCTTTTCAAAATACAGTGTTTGGATATGTTGCTACCGGAAGTGTTCCAATCGAGAACAAAACTACTTTTCATTGTGGATTAATAATAGAGGATTTGGATGCAAATTTAAGGAAATTTTGGGAAATTGAGGAAGTTGAAGGGGATAAATTACCAGATGAGGAGAGTTTAATTTGTGAGGATCACTTTATGAAGACACATTTCAGAAAGGACAATGGAACCTATGCAGTTAAAATGCCGTTTAAGATAGAGCCCCCATGTTTAGGCGAGTCAAAACACATAGCAATTAAAAGATTTAATTCTCTTTGGAAACGTTTGGAGGGAGATCCTGAGTATCTGCAACTCTACCGGGAATTTTTAACAGAGTATGAGAATTTGGGGCATATGCAGGCAACTTCTGAAACTCCAAAATATTTCATGCCTCATCATGGTGTTTTTAGGCCAGAGAGTAATACCACCAAATTACGCGTGGTTTTTAACGCATCAGAGGCAACGTCATCTGGACAATCGCTGAATGATAACTTATATTCAGGATCGGTTGTCCAAGATGATTTGTTCGCTATTTTGTTGCGGTTTCGAAAACATTCTGTAGTTTTCACTGCCGATATAAAAAAGATGTATCGTCAAATTTGGATACATCCAGATCAGTGTGATTTACAATGTATTTTTTGGGAAAGTTTAAAGGAAGAGAAATTACGCATATTTAAGTTGCTCACTGTTACCTACGGAACCAAGTGCGCTCCTTACTTGGCAACAAGAGTACTTCAACAATTATGTTGGGATGAAGAAAACAGGTATCCTTTAGCTGCCGCTGCTGGTAAAGACTTTTACGTCGACGATATTCTAAGTGGTACCGAGGATTTATCTTCTGCCATTGAACTACAAGACCAGTTAATACTGTTGTTAAAATCAGCGGGCATGGAGCTTCATAAGTGGAGTTCAAATAATCCTAGTCTGTTACACAATGTTCCAACGTCGGACCGAGAATACAATTTTGATAATCCCAACTCAACAACATTAAAAACCTTGGGATTACAATTTAATCCTAAAAAGGACACATTTTGTTTTAGTGTTCAAAAAATTGTGAGTCCAGCAACAAAGCGAACAATGCTATCTGATATTTCCAGATTGTTCGACCCATTAGGTCTCTTAGGACCTTTGATAATTACAGCCAAGATTTTCTTGCAGAAATTATGGATTTTAAAAATTGATTGGGACGATGAAGTTCCTTTACACTTAAGTAGAGAGTGGGAAAAATTCAGTTCTGAATTGAGTCAATTAAAAAATTTAACTGTAGAACGACATGTTTTAACTTCTAAGGCACTGAAAGTTGACCTTATAGGCTTCGGAGATGCTTCGAAAGATGCATATGGTTGTGCCGTCTACATTAGATCTGTATCAAGTTATGGTGACATTAAGGTGTCACTCTTGTGCAGCAAATCTCGAGTGGCTCCCATCAAGGAAATAAGTATTCCACGTTTAGAACTTTGTGCTGCTGAATTACTTTCAAAACTTATCGTAAAGGTTATATCATCATTACAACTTGAATTTCATGAAATACATTTGTACTCAGACTACCGTGATGTTGGTTTGGATTAAAACTTCACCCAGCTCTCTGAAGGTATTTGTAGCTAATCGTGTCACCAAAATTCAAGAGAATACAAAGGATTTTCATTGGCATTATGTTAAAACTGCTGAGAATCCCGCAGACTTAATCTCACGAGGTATTTTTCCTTCAAAGATCCAACAATTAGACATTTGGTGGAATGGACCTTCTTTCTTGTTATCTAGTAGTTGGCCACACTTCAAGGACAATCCTGATGTTTCAGATGATGAATATCTTCTAGAGGTTAAAGGAACTGAAAAGAACTCAGAACTAAATAAGGATTCTATGATTCACCTTTCTCTTTGTACTACTCCTAGTTTTTAGAGCGTCTTTTTGAAATAAGTAACAATTACATTAACATCATTCGTGTTTTAAGTTATGTTTTCAGGTTTGTCAAGAACTTAAAGGGCGCAGTGAAGACAACAGGTCCACTGAATGCAAAGGATTTGAATGCAGCAGAGGCATTCTTAATTAAAGGTGTCCAAACACAGACCTTTACTAAGGATATTAATAGTCTCCAAAACCAACACTGTGTGCCTCCAGGTAGTAAATTAAAAGCTTTGAATCCTTTCTTGGATTCTAAGGGATTGTTAAGAGTCGGAGGACGGTTAGGTAATAGTAATTTGAGTTTTAATAAAAAGCGTCAAATAATTTTGCCAAAGGGTCACAAGTTAACTCTAATTATAATAGAACATTTTCATAAAAAATATTTACATATTGGTGCTTCTTCGTTACTCTATCTTGTTAGAGAAAAATTCTGGCCTCTAAATGGACGTAATAGTTGTAAAAAAATTGTTCATCAATGTATCATTTGTTTCAAAGTCCAACCAACTGTGTCGACTCAAATCATGGGCAATTTGCCCAAGGAAAGAGTTTCTCCAGATTTTGCTTTTAATTGTGCTGGAGCCGATTTCTGTGGGCCGTTTTATATTAAGAGTAAAGCTCAGCGTAAAGGTGCTTTACAGAAAGTTTATATTTGTATTTTTGTGTGCTTTTGTTTTAAGGCTGTGCACATTGAGATCGTTTCTGATTTGTCTTCAAATTCATTTATTGCAGCTCTAAAGAGATTCATGGCTCGAAGAGGTAAGTGTGCAAGGTTGTTTTCAGATAATGGACGGAATTTTGTAGGAGCTAATAAAGAAATTAAAAGGCTTCATGAAATGGTTAAAAAACCAGATGAAAAGCTGGCAGGCTATTTAGCTGCAGAAGGTATTGAGTGGAGGTTTATTCCACCAAGATCCCCACACTTTGGTGGCCTTTGGGAAGCAGCTATAAAGTCGTTTAAATATCATCTAAAAAGAGTTGTTAAGGGAATAAACTTAACTTACGAAGAGTTCTTAACGGTAATTGTTCAAATAGAGGGAATTTTAAATTCTCGTCCTCTTTGTCCTTTGTCAGCTAACGAGGACGATTTTGAAGTTCTTACTCCTGCACACTTCTTGGTAAACAGGTCCTTAACATCTTTAACTGAGCCTAATTTAACAAACTTTAAGGAGAGTCATCTCAAAAAATGGCAAAAAATTACTAGACTGGTGCAATGTATGTGGAAATTTTGGCATCGTCACTATCTCAGTCAATTACAACAGAGATCCAAATGGATGTTCGAGAAAAATAGTGTAAAATTAGGAGATTTAGTTTTATTAATAGAAGATAATTTGCCTTGTTATAAATGGGCTATGGGCAGGATAATTAAAATTTATTTTGGGGATGATAAAAAAATTCGTGTTGTTAAAATTAAAACGCAGTCTAGTACTAGTAAAAGAGCCATTTCAAAAATTTGTGTATTGCCTATGGAACATAATTAATGTGTAATCTTTAATTTTGTAAATATGAGTTTTGTATTATTGTTTCTTATATATATGTATCGCGCGTGATTATTGTGTATCTTGTGTTTTTACTAATTTGTGTAAAGGTTGTAATACTGTTTGTTAGTGAACTTCTGTAATTTCTTGAAACCCTGGGGTTTCAAGGTGGGGAGTATGTTATATATTCACGCTCATAGATGGCGTTACTGTCGCGAATAATTTTTATTTGTATTCTGAAATTGAAATCGGCAGAAGAGAAGTGGCATCGAAGGTGTTGAGTATGATGTCCTAAGTTGCTGTAGTCAATCATGAGAGATTTTTGAATAAAAAAGTAATTTTACTAGTAACAAAAATGTTATTGAGAGTTAAATAACAATATATATAGCACTCGCATAGATAATATGTAAATGTTGTACCGTAAGTAACTGTTTTTAATTTATATACTTGGACAGGTTCATTGGGACCCTGTTTCCAGAGGATCTTTTGAAAATATCTTTCTTCGGGATTTATTTCAATCTGTCTAAACATATGACGGATGTCACAACTGAAAAAATAAGCATGTTT
Source organism: Nephila pilipes (assembly GCA_019974015.1). NCBI lineage: Eukaryota > Metazoa > Arthropoda > Arachnida > Araneae > Nephilidae > Nephila > Nephila pilipes. Next base: position 519,516 of record BMAW01056954.1, on the reverse strand, counting down.
ACGATAACGAAGCATAATGAAAAACAAATCTTCTTGTATAACACCGCCTTTACTGAGAACATCATTCAGCGAAATATTTAGATCAGTTTTTTGAGACCCGTTGAACACTACTCTTAAAGGACGAGCACGATTTCCGGATATAAGTACACCATGATGCGGGAGAAAGAATCCATCATCAGATGTAATTTCATCTCAATATTCAATACTTCTTCCATATGATCTAACGCAAGATACTCTTCAATAAATTTGAGTTCAAAGAACCTTTATTTTGGGATCACGGTTTAATCGTTTCCAAAAATGATCGAGGCGTTTGGACGCAATAGTCCTAATATTGGCAAAATTTATATTTTTTTGTATATTTTGTTTGAAAGGTAGGGATACAGAATATCGTCCGTACGGTTTTCTAATGTGTGTTCTTTCGAAACGATCTTCGCAAAATTTAAGCTCATCACTAATTACATGTTTTTTTTTTTTTCCAGAAATATTTTCCATTTTTCAAAAGTAACGTAAAGTTTTATCCAAATTGATTACACCCTTAGAAAGAAAGAATGAATAGGAGAGAAAAATTCTTCATTAAATGATTCATCATTATAAGATCCAGCTACAAACAAAACCGAATTTAGATTCAACTGATCACATATTATAGTTTCTTAACCGTATTTGGTTTGGGCCGAAATTATTAAAAAAGAATACTCACTTTCTAACAAGCAAGAAATTTCTGATGGCTGATTAAAATCTTTGTCAGTAAGAACGCAACCCATTGGTATGATTACTTCTAAAAAATTTATTTTTTTTGAAGGATGTACTTTAATTATTTCGGGAGTGAGAAAAAAAGCTACGTCTACACGAAATGTATCGCCCAAATTCGAAACAGATGCTTTAGTCAAATAATTTATTTTTGATTTGGCGTTATTCAAACCTTGAACAGTAGAATTGATTTTTGTTTTGCTTAATCCCAACATTTCAGCTGCATTTAACGTTAGATAGCTATTCTCCGAAGTGGAATCGAAAACACATATTTCATTTTTATTTTTTCTTTAGCTTCTTGCACGTAAATTATTGCTGTATGAAGTAAGCCTTTGACAGTTTGTTGATTAATACCAGATTCTTTTTCGAGGTCAACAAAACGAGCGGGAGTGGCTCCGTTTTGTCTGGAATTGCAAAGGAATCAAAAGTTGCAGTTTTTTTTTTATTATTATTATCTGCATTTGAGAGAGTCATAAATTTATCTTCACAAAGTAATATATTATGCATAGCATCCTTTTTTTTTTATCTTTACGATTGAGGCATGAATATTTACTAGGTCAATGATCGAAATAATCGGAAGATAAACAGCATTTACAGATTTTATTAAACTTGACCAGTTCTTGTCTTTGCGAACGACTCTTAAATTTATCACATTTATAGAGTGGGTTGAAACAATCGCCCTCGGGGAAAATGCATTTTTTTTATTTTGTTTGCTCTTAGTTAGTACATATTTAAACCGCGGTGAATTGTTTTCTTTGACGTCAGTGCTTTTATTTTACATATATTGAGGGTAAATCGCTCATTTTAACCAATTTTTATTGAACGCATCGATTTTCCAAAAACGAAAGGAAGCTTTATAAGCTTGGTACACTTGTAGATGTTAAGCTTAGTTGAAATTATCTTTGAGATTCTCAATCAACTTTTTAAATTAATATATGGAGAATGACAGCATCGGAAAGTGAATAAGACAACATATTTAAATTTTTCAGAGAGCGTAGATGACTTCGAACAATATCCGTTAACAATCTGATTTGAGCACGATTTTCATTATGAATTTTTGAAATAGAAAGTATTTCTGAATATGAATATCTACCAAAGCTCTCTTGTTTTCATATCGAGATTCTAAAGCTCGTTCTTGCTCTTAATATTGTCCTTTGGTAAAGTATTAATAGTTTCTGTTTGATCTTCAAATTTAGATAGAAATACAAGAAGGCTTACCTTCAATTCTTGTGCTTTTTCTTCTAAATCAATAGTTAGATTCAAGCTTTCTTTAACACCCACATCATCAGATTAACACAAAACAAAATTTTTAAGTTTTCCAGACCTTTTAAAAGGTCATTTATTGAAGTCAACTTATTGTAAGTTAATCCAAAAGGCGGTATGCCAGTATTTTAAATATATCGTCAATAGTTCAATTAAGAGAAAAAAATAGATTGTAAAAATAGTTTACTGTTCACTTTATTATAGTAATAAAGCATAAAGAGAGCACTTAGTGTGCTGCCGCTTGGTATGAGTATAAGTGGTAGAGTGACAGTTAAACAGGATATATAGAGGGCGCCGCGTTACATCGAAATAGGGAGGGACTGAGGTGTCACCACTGAGCAAGGGTACTTTATTAAAACTTCGCAGTTCTAAAAATTGCGTAACACTTTAAACATTTTAATCTCCTTCCATTTAAAATATATTTTATTTCTGTGAACGCGATGGGTTGCTGAATGAAAATAGAACAGCCCTGATGACGCCACTGGATATGCAAAAAAAAATTATTTTCGTTCCAGTATTGATTCCCTCTATAACGATAATTCTCTTTAGAACGATGGATTATTTTGACCCCTAAATATCTTTATAGAGGATTTGATTGTATATATATATATGTGTGTGTGTGTGTGAGGTAGAGAGAGAGAGAGCGCGTGTGTATGTGTAATATAATTTTAATGAATTATGTTCTACCGTAGTAGCAACATTTCTTAAGACTCCAATCTTATCGTTTAATTTAATTTTAATATTCAATTCATTAATTTGATTTTAATTACAAGTAGCTGATATAATATTTAATTTAATAATTTATCGTTTGCTTTATTTTTAGTTACATTTAGCTTAAATATATTCAATTTAAAAATATATATTTTCCTTTAATTTTAATATCGGAAAAGTTTACTATTGTCCACTTCTCCATATTTCATCGTTTTCTTTAATTCTTATATTTAATTGAGTAATTTAATAATTATTATTAAAAAAGCGCACCTTGGATGGCAAAATTTGTTCTTTGCATAGAATGCTTTATTTTTATATATTATTGTGCTTATGAAAATGGATAAAGAAACTCAAGTTACAAAATTTATTTTATTTGGATCTCTTTTAGTGATTAAACTGAACAATTTTAGCACAAGAACTATGTTGGAAGTATACGCAATGAGAACTATGGTACAATTACGAAAATCTGGTTTATTTACAAAAAAGACATATTAGACTAAAAAAGAAAACAGACTAAGTTTCACGCTTGGAAATTCAGTATCATTAGTAGTAGGAGTAATAGTGACGTATTAGTTCTTGGGAGGACTTCACCATCCTCAGCGCGTATGCGTAGCTAGAGCTCTAGAGATGATTGATTGTCGGTAAACATCTCAGTTTTCAATGTATTAGTCCCTTGTTGTGAAAGTTCATTGAGAAATCTTTGTAGGTCAAAAGTCTCTTTTGTAGCTTCTGAGAGAACCATGTAGTCTGCCTGAGTGGTTGTTAATGCAACAATTCGTTATTTTCTTGATTCCCAAGAAATCGTTCCTTCAGCATACTTGAAGACATATCCTATGCCAAATTTCTTGACGTTGATATCTGAAACCCAATCACAGCCGTTATGTCCTACTAATGGTTTTGTAGTTTTTTTTATAAGTTCATCCTTGATTTTTTGTTCTTTTCAAGTATCTCAGTGTTCTTTCTGCTGCTATCCAATGTGTTTTCCCTGGATTATTGTTAAATTGACTAGGAAAATTGACAGCGCAAGTAATGTCTGGTCTTGTGGCGACAGACAGATATATTAGAGATCCAGTTAAAGATCGGAATGGTAAGTTTTGCATTTCCGATTTTTCTTCTTCATTCTGTGAAGACATCACTTTGATTACTTTAATACTTGTATCCATAGAAGTTGCAACATTTTTTGCATCTTGCATTTTGTACACATGCAAGATATCATCAATATACTTTGATTGAGATATAGTTAATTTGTTTTATCTGGTTTGAATTCAATACTTAAGCAATAATGCAACAGTCCTAGATCTTTCATTTTCAAAGAATTTGCTAACTCAACACAAATATTTTCATAAACGTTTTTGCTGCTTTTAAACGCCATTAGATCATCAACATATACAATGAAGATTGCTTCAGCAGAAGATGATTTCAAGTGATAAACACATTTGTCTGCATTTAACGATTTAAATCCAAGATATTTGAGTTTAGTGACCAGTTTGTTGTACCACTGTTTCCCTGGTTGTATGAGACCATAAAGAGAACGGTTTAGTAAACAAACTTGATCTTTATCAGTAGAAACATGAAATTTTTCTGGTTGTTCAATAAAGATTTCTTCATTCAGATCACTATTTACGTGTACCATTACAAAGTCTAATTGATATCCAGTGAAGTTGTTTTCAACTGCGTAACTAATAACAGTTCGGATTGAACTTAATCTTGCAACTGGAGAAAAGTTCTCGTTAAAAACTATTCAAGGTTTTTGAGAACAACCTTTTGTAACCATTCTTGCTTTTAATTTTTCAATAGTTCCATTTTCTTTGAACTTTGTTTTTAGAACCCATTTCGATCCAGTAACCTTTTTGATGTTTGGGTCTTGAAACGAATGTCCATGTATTTTCTTTAATGCATCATGTTTTTCTGTCATTACATTTTACAAGCTATTTTGTTTGATCGAGAGCCTCTTGAACGCTCGAACCTGTTGCGAAACAATCCGTAAATATGGAAACTTGTTCATGTTCCTTTCTTGGACAACCTGTTTTGCCTGTTCTTAAATTCCTAGGCCATCCAGGAGCGTGGAGACAAACGGTCTATCCGGAGGCATGACGTCACAGCTATCCAAAGCTTCGGTTTCTGTTTGGGAGTCCGATGGCGTTGCTTCTCTTTTTTATTATATGACCAAGGTCAAATGACGTATCCTCGCTCAGAGTAGAATTTTGTTTTTCATCAGGTAGAGTAATGAATTCCATTTCTGACGCTTGTAGATGGTTTTTACGTTCTTCAATAAACCTCACATTTCGGCTTGCTATTATTTTTCTGGTTTTCTTATAATACAGCTGATATGCCTTCGATTTTGTTGAATATAAGGTGAAGATATGTTCGTTCGATCTCGGCTCAAATTTGTCTTTCAATCAATTATTCAACGCTTATGCATTTTGTCCGAACACTTTAAAATATGACACACTTGGCATGATGCCAAAAAAAAGTTTGTATGGAGTTGAATTCATGCTGCTCTTGCCAGGCAAGCGATTACGAATGTAAATGGAACAATTTATTGCTTCCACCCAGAAATTCGAATTTAATCTAGATTGGATTAAGAGACATCTGGCCATTTCAACTACAGTACGATTTGCTCTTTCTGCAACTCCGTTTTGCTGAGGGGTCATAACAGCAAATTTTTCTCTTCTTATACCTTGTTCTTTAAGAAAAGTTTCGAATTCTGATCCTCAATATTCTAAACCAATATCGGTACAAAGTGTTTTAATTTTCTTCCCTGTTTGATTTTCAGCTAAAACTTCATAGTTCATAAAGGCTTTTTTCACTTCATCTTTAGTTTTCAAGAAATTTATTACTACACCTCTTGATTAATCATCAATGAAAATAACAAAAAAAAAATATGAACCGGCTAGTGATGGTATTTGAATAGGCATCAGAATGTACAAGTTCTAAAATATTTTTACTTTTGAATTTAGATTCTTTTGAAAAAGGGGCAACAGTCTGCTCAGACAGGATGCAGATTTTACTGACCCTTACGGAATCTTTTATATAAAAATTTAATCCTCGCAAAATTCTTTCAGTCTTTAAATACTTTAAATCACTTTCATTAAATGTCCAAATTTTTGGTGCCGTTTTTTTAAAATTTGATGACAATAGTTGCCGCTTTAATTTTCGGTTTCAGATAGTATAAATCTTCTTTGCGGATCTCTGTCATCAGAATAGTTCTATTGGCTTCAATTACTTTTGCTTCTTTTTCAGAGAAAATAGCGGTTCTCTATGCGGTTTTTGAGATTAGGTTACATTTTAGTTCTGGTGCACATAACACGTTCTTTAGAGGAATTGTCCTGGAGTGTTTAGCATTTTGAACAGTGATGCTAACCGAACCTTTGCCGGTTACTTCAGTGATTTTATTAACAGATAATTTTTCGAAACAATTTGTTTCTTTATTTATTTTATTGAATAGTTTTTCATTGTTGTACATATGAGGGGTAGCTCCACTATCTAAACACCAGGAGGTTGAATTTCTTTAGTTCTGGCCTTAGCCCACAGCCGACGATGCATATTCATCAGATTTCACTAACATGGAAGAATTGTGATTTGGATGTGCACGTTTCCTGTCGTATATTTTCTTGCGACATTCTAATGCTTAATGTTCAAACTTTGAGCAGTAATTATACTTCAGGTTTCTAAAAGACTTCTGATTCGCTGCTTTGTTTTGTTTTGCATTCCAATTCTCAGAGTTCATTTTTGAATACTGCTTATCCTTTCTTATTAAAGAGTATAGAGTCCACTGTGATGCAGGATTTATTTTTCCTTTCATCACTTCAAATTCTTCCAGGAATTTTATTTTGAGAACTTCAGGATTCGGCAGCTAGTCTCTGGATTCTATAGCACACCGAAATTTTTTGAAATAGAAGCTGTATAGAAGTAAAATGGATAAGAGATCATCGGCAATATCCAGCTGCGTTTCTTTCAGCTTATTAACTGGGTTGAAAAATTCTTTAATATGATCCGACATTGTTTCTGTGTGGTTCATTTTCCGGAACAATAGTTGTTTTAGTAGTGAAGCCTTTTTGGCAGGTCGTTTAAATTCGAATACATCTTTTAGCTTTTTTCTAACATCGTTGGAAGCTGTTCAATGTCTTACATGACAAAGTTCACTTTTGCAGAGAGACAAAATAATGCCCTTACGAGCTTTTCGATAGATTTCAGTTTACCCCGTAGTTGTTCAATGGCGTCAGGCGAGGTACCTACGTTAGGCTTAGCTTCGTTGCCGTTGACGTAATCGAAGTGGTCGGTTTTTTTTTATCAAGACAGCTTCTATTTGCAGCTTCCACACATCGTAGTTTTGCTTGTTCAATTTTCCTATACCGTTCAGTTGCGCCATAATCAGTTTCAGCTTTTTTTTCGGGGTGGGGGAGAGGTGATCAGAAATGCATTGCTCTTTAGATTGCAGTGCTGGTTCAGGTAGATGCTTTCATAATGTGCACTGCTAATGGTTCATCGTTTCAGGGGCCTATAACCATTGTTTTAAGTAAACGCAGTCAGAACCATAATATGCATTCATATCCAACAGATTATTTAAATATTCGAGCACGACAGGATTTGACATGATATATGTGTGTGTGTGTATGAATAATTTGATTTTTGAAATTGTAACTTTGTCCAGTTTGTAGAATAATCAGTTTATATGTACTCTACAAATTTTAAATTCAGTACAACTTATACAAGATATATTTAAAGATAATTACTCGAATTCTAAATGTAAGAATATCTGTATATTGAAAAAAATTTTATGCATAAATAGGAATACAAATATCTCAGGGATAAATTATGATTTTTCAGTTGCTTGTAATTTGAAAACATTAAGGAATATTTAAATATTATAAAATAAGCCAATTTTTTTCCTTCTGGAAGGCCTCTGAGTAACATAACTTAAAGGAATGTTTCTAAATAAATCTTAAGTGTGGAAAACTACGAAAGCCAATCTTCCTCATTAAATTAACTTTCGTGAAATATCTTCATTTTTTCCCCTTTCATGAAAGTCCAAAGCATCAGCTGCACTAACACTGGAACGTTCATCTTCACAGAACAAATCCTTCCCTGAAGCGAAGAATTGTATGTAACAATTCATTAAGCCTCTCTATCAAATGAAGCTTTGATCAATGTTTTGTGAGAGATGAACTGGCCGTTAATGGACCAGGGATTGTTCCAAGTCCTCAGGGATTTGATTCAGTCGCTGAGTAAATCTGTCTGGGATAACTTTCCATTGTACAAAGCGATCGTTTAACTTCCTATTGCTATTCTACCAAAAACCTTTTTGTAAAAGATTAGATTTAGCATTCAGTTTGGTTAAAGGTTAAATTTCGTTCAAGGTTGCCAATTCCATTGAGACAGACGATTTATGGTACAACTGGGAGGTATAAAGATTATAAGGCTATACAGACTCTTTTATTAAATTTTTTTTCGTGCAATGAATTAGAAGACATCTTTTTTTCTGTAACATTGTTAATAGTTTTTTTTATGCCTCATATCAGTGAATTATTAGTAAATATAAAGATTATTTGCTAAATATTTGTATGAAGCTTATTCGTAACGTCCTTTGAAAGGAGAAAACGTTAAATCTGTGTACTTTTCATGGCTATTTTTCATTGCAATAAATGCAATAATTTCGAGTTGCAATTCAGTTTGAATTTTATTCCCCAGTCATGTTAGAAACAATTCTATTAAGGCAAACTATTATATGACGCGTGATGAGGAACTACTAATTAAATTAATTTCTTCGTGTTGTTGCTCTACAACATATAAAACAAAAAAATAATTTTTGGCTGAGATGCAGTATATTCCTGTACATCAAATTGGGTACATTTTCGACAATATTAGGGATTTTTGTAATTTTCCGGTGGCTAAGGTGGTGGCTGATATGGTTCTCAATCCATGGTCAGCGAAACTCTAGTGCTTTATAAAGAATCAATCAGCAATTCTAAATCTTCAATAGAAGCAATACTTTGACGCAGAGGAGGTCATCCCTGCGTCCTAGATATGTTTATGAAGCGATTCCAATTTCCCCTCTCCCTATTCAATAATGAAGTTATTTATGTGATTTTAATTTTATCATCAAGCCCAAAATTTGAAAAAAGGTTTATCATCCTTGTTACATGGTGCGCGTTACGCGCAAGAAAAAGAAAAAAAAAACGTGTAAGAGTTCAGTATTCCCGAATTCTTCATTAAAAACAACTGGTTTATCATACCGTTATCGGTTAATTGATTCATCCAAAAAGACTGAGCTCCTCCTACAAGGGAATGAAGCCAATCTTGTGAGGAAGCCTGTGAGGACCATCACTCCATATATTATACAAATCCAAAAATGAAATTTATAAAAATAAGTTTACATATTGAAGAGGATGTTTTTATAACGAAGTGTGTCTATCTTTAAGCATAGAAATGTTAAACATCTAAGTATTTTGAAAAGAATACAAACACACTCAAATTTACTCAAATGTACTCAAAAAGCAAGTAAATTTTTATCGGATAGAAAGCTCCTTATTAGACACGTCAGGTCATGGAACAAAAAATATCAAATAAACAAAAACGTTATTAATAGAAAACCAAAATTATAGATAATAGGAACATATTTAGGGAAACAAATCTGCATATTTGCACAATTGAAATATAATATAAAGATCTCCATTGCCAAAAAACAAAAAATCAAAATGATGTCAATTAGGTAGTATACTGCATTTGTTCTTTCTAAATAAAGCTAGAATCACAAAAGTAAAGTAATTGGAAACTATCCAGTAATTCAAAACAAAATGCACAAATATGAAATTTTAAGAATGCGATTGCTTATTGATCGATAGAAGCTCGTAAACTCCGAAGAACTATTCCTAATTCTTTTTTTTTTTTTTTTTTTTGTGCAAAACTTAACTATTCTAAGAACATATTTTCGAAAGAAAGAAAAAGAATTATAAAACAAGTTTTGGGTGAGATATACTCGTCGAAGAAGAGAAAATACACAAAACACAGACTTTATGAAAGATACAAAACAAAAGAAAAACATACATGGCGAAAGTTAAAGAGAAATAGAAATGAATAAACAAAGTTTTGTATTTAAAGTTCTCTGTGTATCTCGAACAATAACGAAAGCTATGAAATATTTGTAACTGACTCCAAGCTCTCATTCTACTCTCAAAATGAATTTCGGCTGCTATCTTGACACAATTCGATGAAAAAGAAAAGGTTGCGGTAATTAAAAAATAAAATAAATTTCTGAGAATAAAAGAAATACAATTTTTATACTGCCGAATGTTGTAAAAAATTAAGAAAAGAAATTTGTTATAATTTTTCAATACTGTAAAATTTCTTACGTATTTCTCTTTTCCGTGTTAATGCTCTTTTCCGTATGTACTTTTTTGAAGCTTAATGTATCACAAAATTATCACGCAAAAATCGTTTAGTAAAAAATAATTAAATTCAAATTTTGAATTTATTTTACTTTTTACTTTATTTGAAATGTTACATGTATATATATATATATATATATATATATATATATATATATATATA
>BMAW01056954.1:450199-508844 GCA_019974015.1 Nephila pilipes | reverse complement strand
CTAAAACTTCATAGTTCATAAAGGCTTTTTTCACTTCATCTTTAGTTTTCAAGAAATTTATTACTACACCTCTTGATTAATCATCAATGAAAATAACAAAAAAAAATATGAACCGGCTAGTGATGGTATTTGAATAGGCATCAGAATGTACAAGTTCTAAAATATTTTTACTTTTGAATTTAGATTCTTTTGAAAAAGGGGCAACAGTCTGCTCTGACAGGATGCAGATTTTACTGACCCTTACGGAATCTTTTATATAAAAATTTAATCCTCGCAAAATTCTTTCAGTCTTTAAATACTTTAAATCACTTTCATTAAATGTCCAAATTTTTGGTGCCGTTTTTTAAAATTTGATGACAATAGTTGACGCTTTAATTTTCGGTTTCACATAGTATAAATCTTCTTTGCGGATCTCTGTCATCAGAATAGTTGTATTGGCTTCAATTACTTTTGCTTCTTTTTCAGAGAAAATAGCGGTTCTCTATGCGGTTTTTGAGATTAGGTTACATTTTAGTTCTGGTGCACATAACACGTTCTTTAGAGGAATTGTCCTGGAGTGTTTAGCATTTTGAACAGTGATGCTAACCGAACCTTTGCCGGTTACTTCAGTGATTTTATTAACAGATAATTTTTCGAAACAATTTGTTTCTTTATTTATTTTATTGAATAGCTTTTCATTGTTGTACATATGAGGGGTAGCTCCACTATCTAAACACCAGGAGGTTGAATTTCTTTAGTTCTGGCCTTAGCCCACAGCCGACGATGCATATTCATCAGATTTCACTAACATGGAAGAATTGTGATTTGGAGGTGCACGTTTCCTGTCGTATATTTTCTTGCGACATTCTAATGCTTAATGTTCAAACTTTGAGCAGTAATTATACTTCAGGTTTCTAAAAGACTTCTGATTTGCTGCTTTGTTTTGTTTTGCATTCCAATTCTCAGAGTTCATTTTTGAATACTGCTTATCCTTTCTTATTAAAGAGTATAGAGTCCACTGTGATGCAGGATTTATTTTTCCTTTCATCACTTCAAATTCTTCCAGGAATTTTATTTTGAGAACTTCAGGATTCGGCAGCTAGTCTCTGGATTCTATAGCACACCGAAATTTTTTGAAATAGAAGCTGTATAGAAGTAAAATGGATAAGAGATCATCGGCAATATCCAGCTGCGTTTCTTTCAGCTTATTAACTGGGTTGAAAAATTCTTTAATATGATCCGACATTGTTTCTGTGTGGTTCATTTTCCGGAACAATAGTTGTTTTAGTAGTGAAGCCTTTTTGGCAGGTCCTTTAAATTCGAATACATCTTTTAGCTTTTTTCTAACATCGTTGGAAGCTGTTCAATGTCTTACATGACAAAGTTCACTTTTGCAGAGAGACAAAATAATGCCCTTACGAGCTTTTCGATCGATTTCAGTTTACCTCGTAGTTGTTCAATGGCGTCAGGCGAGGTACCTACGTTAGGCTTAGCTTCGTTGCCGTTGACGTAATCGAAGTGGTCGGTTTTTTTTTATCAAGACAGCTTCTATTTGCAGCTTCCACACATCGTAGTTTTGCTTGTTCAGTTTCCCTATACCGTTCAGTTGCGCCATAATCAGTTTCAGCTTTTTTTTCGGGGTGGGGGAGAGGTGATCAGAAATGCATTGCTCTTTAGATTGCAGTGCTGGTTCAGGTAGATGCTTTCATAATGTGCACTGCTAATGGTTCATCGTTTCAGGGGCCTATAACCATTGTTTTAAGTAAACGCAGTCAGAACCATAATATGCATTCATATCCAACAGATTATTTAAATATTCGAGCACGACAGGATTTGACATGATATATGTGTGTGTGTGTATGAATAATTTGATTTTTGAAATTGTAACTTTGTCCAGTTTGTAGAATTATCAATTTATATGTACTCTACAAATTTTAAATTCAGTACAACTTATACAAGATATATTTAAAGATAATTACTCGAATTCTAAATGTAAGAATATCTGTATATTGAAAAAAATTTTATGCATAAATAGGAATACAAATATCTCAGGGTTAAATTATGATTTTTCAGTTGCTTGTAATTTGAAAACATTAAGGAATATTTAAATATTATAAAATAAGCCAATTTTTTTCCTTCTGGAAGGTCTCTGAGTAACATAACTTAAAGGGATGTTTCTAAATAAATCTAAACTACGAAAGCCAATCTTCCTCATTAAATTAACTTTCGTGAAATATCTTCATTTTTTTCCCTTTCATGAAAGTCCAAAGCATCAGCTGCACTAACACTGGAACGTTCATCTTCACAGAACAAATCCTTCCCTGAAGCGAAGAATTGTATGTAACAATTCATTAAGCCTCTCTATCAAATGAAGCTTTGATCAATGTTTTGTGAGAGATGAACTGGCCGTTAATGGACCAGGGATTGTTCCAAGTCCTCAGGGATTTGATTCAGTCGCTGAGTAAATCTGTCTGGGATAACTTTCCATTGTACAAAGCGATCGTTTAACTTCCTATTGCTATTCTACCAAAAACCTTTTTGTAAAAGATTAGAATTAGCATTCAGTTTGGTTAAAGGTTAAATTTCGTTCAAGGTTGCCAATTCCATTGAGACAGACGATTTATGGTACAACTGGGAGGTATAAAGATATAAGGCTATACAGACTCTTTTATTAAATTTTTTTTCGTGCAATGAATTAGAAGACATCTTTTTTTCTGTAACATTGTTAATAGTTTTTTTTTTTTATTTTATGCCTCATATCAGTGAATTATTAGTAAATATAAAGATTATTTGCTAAATATTTGTATGAAGCTTATTCGTAACGTCCTTTGAAAGGAGAAAACGTTAAATCTGTGTACTTTTCATGGCTATTTTTCGTTGCAATAAATGCAATACTTTCGAGTTGCAATTCAGTTTGAATTTTATTCCCCAGTCATGTTAGAAACAATTCTATTAAGGCAAACTATTAGATGACGCGTGATGAGGAACTACTAATTAAATTAATTTCTTCGTGTTGTTGCTCTACAACATATAAAACAAAAAAATAATTTTTGGCTGAGATGCAGTATTCAAATTGGGTACATTTTCGACAATATTAGGGATTTTTGTAATTTTCTGGTGACTAAGGTGGTGGCTGATATGGTTCTCAATCCATGGTCAGCGAAACTCTAGTGCTTTATAAAGAATCAATCAGCAATTCTAAATCTTCAATAGAAGCAATACTTTGACGCAGAGGAGGTCATCCCTGCGTCCTAGATATGTTTATGAAGCGATTCCAATTTCCCCTCTCCCTATTCAATAATGAAGTTATTTATGTGATTTTAATTTTATCATCAAGCCCAAAATTTGAAAAAAAGTTTATCATCTTTGTTACATGGTGCGCGTTACGCGCAAGAAAAAGAAAAAAAAAAACGTGTAAGAGTTCAGTATTCCCGAATTCTTCATTAAAAACAACTGGTTTATCATACCGTTATCGGTTAATTGATTCATCCAAAAAGACTGAGCTCCTCCTACAAGGGAATGAAGCCAATCTTGTGAGGAAGCCTGTGAGGACCATCACTCCATATATTATACAAATCCAAAAATGAAATTTATAGAAATAAGTTTACATATTGAAGAGGATGTTTTTATAACGAAGTGTGTCTATCTTTAAGCATAGAAATGTTAAACATCTAAGTATTTTGAAAAGAAAATACAAACACACTCAAATTTACTCAAATGTACTCAAAAAGCAAGTAAATTTTTATCGGATAGAAAGCTCCTTATTAGACATGGTCATGGAACAAAAAATATCAAATAAACAAAAACGTTATTAATAGAAAACCAAAATTATAGATAATAGGAACATATTTAGGGAAACAAATCTGCATATTTGCACAATTGAAATATAATATAAAGATCTCCATTGCCAAAAAACAAAAAATCAAAATGATGTCAATTAGGTAGTATACTGCATTTGTTCTTTCTAAATAAAGCAAGAATCACAAAAGTAAAGTAATTGGAAACTATCCAGTAATTCAAAACAAAATGCACAAATATGAAATTTTAAGAATGCGATTGCTTATTGATCGATAGAAGCTCGTAAACTCCGAAGAACTATTCCTAATTCTTTTTTTTTTTTTTTTTTTTTTTTTGCAAAACTTAACTATTCTAAGAATATATTTTCGAAAGAAAGAAAAAGAATTATAAAACAAGTTTTGGGTGAGATATACTCGTCGAAGAAGAGAAAATACACAAAACACAGACTTTATGAAAGATACAAAACGAAAGAAAAACATAACTACATGGCGAAAGTTAAAGAGAAATAGAAATGAATAAACAAAGTTTTGTATTTAAAGTTCTCTGTGTATCTCGAACAATAACGAAAGCTATGAAATATTTGTAACTGACTCCAAGCTCTCATTCTACTCTCAAAATGAATTTCGGCTGCTATCTTGACACAATTCGATGAAAAAGAAAAGGTTGCGGTAATTAAAAAATAAAATAAATTTCTGAGAATAAAAGAAATACAATTTTTATACTGCCGAATGTTGTAAAAAATTAAGAAAAGAAATTTGTTATAATTTTTCAATACTATAAAATTTCTTACGTATTTCTCTTTTCCGTGTTAATGCTCTTTTCCGTATGTACTTTTTTGAAGCTTAATGTATCACAAAATTATCACGCAAAAATCGTTTAGTAAAAAATAATTAAATTCAAATTTTGAATTTATTTTACTTTTTACTTTATTTGAAATGTTACATGTATATATATATATATATATATATATATATATATATATATATATATAGGTGTTATCCACCCTATTTGAATAAGGCTCAAAATGACCAGGTCCTTCAGCAATAACACTAGTATTACTTTATTCTACAATGTTAGCTTCAATGTGTTACTTTATACTACTAATAGGCTATCAGTCCATCAATAGAAGCTTATAATTACAGTTCTTGCATGCATATTGATAAGGATGCTTAGTTAAAAACTTTTCTCTCTCTCCAATCTAAGTTTTTAGCTTAATTTAATAAAATTTTCTTGACTGCGTCTTCAGATAAATTAGTCGAGACATTTTGGATCACTTCTCAACGTTGAGTGTAAGCCCTAAAAGATAATTCGCCCTTCACGCAAAGTAAAAATTGCACTAAATTGTGCAATCCACTCTCACAGATCATCTGATTCATTTTCCTCTCATGAGATTCATCTGCAACGGGTGAATATTAAGCCTCCAATTGGATAATTCCCCTCCCAATCCAATCATCTCCTGTGATGAGTTTATGGATGATGAAGCGATTGATTTAATTGTTCTCGATGGCTCTGAGAAGGCTTTATAGACTATCTGATACGGAGTTATTACGATATCACACCTGGAAATTATTCAAACGTCATTAACCACGTATAAACAAATAATTAAAATTGATATTCGGTATTTCGAACTTACTGTAAACTATTTTTTAAAGTTTTTTAAATATGATTATCTTTATGACATAAAAAGGATGAATAGATTTTTAAAAATGCAAAAAGAGATAAATTAAACGTGATCTTATAATAAATCGCAACTTAGATAAAATGTGTACACTATATATATATCCAATATTGTACAGTATATATATATATATATATATAATAACGGTCAATAGCCGTCATTATTGATTGTTTATGAACGAAATACATAAAAACAACACGAGAACTGCTAGCTACGATATCGCAATTTGGAACCTCGGTCAAGTGACGAGAACGACACCTGAACAGGTCCGTCCCTCTCCAAACTTCCACCCCACGCTTACCGAGGGCTTGGATATCCTACAGATTTAACGTGCATCAGCCTCGCTATTGAAAAGGACATACTAAAAAATGATATTTCATGGCTGTTTTATAAGTTGGTGTCAGTTTCTCTGATTTAAATGAAAAATACTGCAGTCTACGTTTCCAAATAAATAGTAGGGGCATATGAGTAGGGTTTTTTGCTTTTTCAAAATTATTATAAATTCTCTTTTGAAATATTAAACAAAAATTATCTATTCATTTCTTTAACAATCATCCAGATGGCTTTCAAAACTACTCGGAAATAATAATCATGTCATTTTATGTCCTTATAATAGTTAATACCATCCTGATTCAGATTTAAATTAGTCGTGAAGAATATATATATATAATATCCTTTTCACAGTCTGGTGACTAGAGAAAATAACTATTGTATGCTTACTAATTGTGTGCATGTCTCATTACCTAGATAATGATGTCAAGGACAAATTTATAAACTTCTTGAATGCTTTGCAGTCACCTTCAGTAGTATGAGTCGGCAGACAGGCAGAGTTTACAGACATTTTAATTAATATGCCTCATAATTCAAAAATATTTGCTGATACGACATAGTTATGGTAAACACTACTGCCTACCCTTCATGCTAAATATTTTGGCCATTTATTATTATATCTCCACGTTTTATTCGTAAACTACCAATCAAGTAAAACTTTTAATTTATTTCTTTTCCATGAAACTGGATTTTTATTTCCGCTAATAAACTTCTCTCCGGAGTTCAGCCAAATTTCACTGTATGTTGTTTTTTAAGAAATAATTATGAGTGTATATAAATCAGCTAACTGAATAATTGCTAATATTTTTCAATATTATATCCGTATGTAATAAGTATTCGCATAATAGAAGTTTATTTATTAAGGAACTTAATACAGACACGTAAATATTTAAAATAAAAAAAAAAACCTGTTTGGTACCAGATGACTACAATGAAAAACTCATTGGTTGTAAAATTTTATATCATAAAGCTAATTTATTACTATATATCTAATAACAAAATAATTCATACGAAAGCTATCTACAACTTCAAATTTGTTTCATAAAATATGTGGAGGATGAATTAATGGAAGCATTTTTTATCTGAATAATTAGTTCATTTATATGGTGTTGGCTCTGCAATCGGATGTGCAATATATTTATATAGACATAACACATAAGTTAATGGTATTCCATACCATTCTTTCTGTAAATTATCTGTCATTTTTGTTAGGAACGATGGTGCAGGAAATCGACCTCGCCTGTGTCGCTTCATAAGTATTCCAATATTGGTTCAATAATATTCAGGTCTAGAGATTTAGGACTTCAAGGAAACTATTTCACTTCATTCTCATGGTCACTGAACCAACTTATTATGTATTTTGTGGTATGGAAGGCAGCATGAAGTTTTTTGGAACAAGGGTTAGCCACCACTGAGTAGCCTGCTCCACTAAATGAACGTTATCCTATATTACTTTCAAAGAGGATTCAACTGTTAATTGATCTTTCAGAATTACTATTGGTCCAAAAGAATGCCCAAAAGTAGCATCTATGCTCCATTAAATATCCGTCTCTGTACTTTACAGCTGGACCCAAACAGACAAAATGTAATCCTTCGGCGAAGCCATCGTTTAATAAACTTTTCCATTGATGAAAAACAAAGAGAAAGACAGAGATACATGCGATCAACTTGCATCATTCCAGTCATCATAAATTCTGTCTTGAGGATTTTTGCACCATTGTATGTGGTTATTTTTTACATTGCTGTCCGTAATAAAAGTTTTACGCTTTGCAACATGATCATGAACATCTAATTTATGTAGCTCCCAGCAAACGGTTCTGATTGAAATGGGATCTTCTCGGCCGATGTTATAATCTACTGTTATTTGCTTACCTGTGGGTTAATAATTTTTTGGTGAATAATTTGTGAAATAATTTCTCTGTCTGATGATTTCTTTATCCACCCGTAATTTCTACGTAAAGAAATAAGTGATTGTTCCTTTTGTTACCTGGCCCAAAATGAAACATAGTTACTTTTGCACTACCGCGATTTCGGCTGTTTTATAAACACAGAAGTCTAAAAAACGAGCACCAATATTCATTAATTTCAGCAAATTGCTGAAATTTTGCATTTTATATAACACTACGCTAACAGTGTTTTATTAGTTATTGCCATTTAAGTATAGATAGTTGACATCCATGCGTATAGGAAACAGTGACGCCTATATCGCAATAAAACTTCTTTAGGGATCCTTCTTCATTTAGTGCTTCCATTATTTTGTCTACTGTCTATGTAACTCTATAAAAAGAAAACTACTGTCTACTGTCTATGTAACTCTATAAGCTCTATAAAAAGAAAAATTGATTGAACAATTATTTTATTAAAGGAATTCAGTGCATCCTTTAAATAGCATGATAAATGTAATAAAAATAGTATCCTTTCTTCTGATACTATTTTTTTTTCTTGTGATAGTCTTAGCTTGAAAAAAAGCATCAAAGCATTTCATTCGAATTAAACGGAAGCTCTCAAAATGAAAAATTGTCAAATAAATTTAAAAATAAGGAAAATGGATATTTTGTCTTCAAGCTCTTATAGATAGCAGTGTAATTATTCTTATTATATAATTTTTCTTGCCTTGACAGAAATTAACTGCTAATGTTTTTTTTTTTATCATGAATCATGAAACTTTTTATAATGTAAGATATTAAATTAAATTTCATAATTGAAAGGGATATTGAAATACTTTTCTAATTTTTTATCAAAATAAGAAAGATAAATAAATGTAAAGCATTATTTTACTTCATTTTCAAAATCTGCGAAATTATTTTAGAAATTTTTTAGTGAAAGACGCGCGAATCTAAACTCTTATGAGAAAAAATAAACAGCACTATCTAAAGACGGAAATAAAATATTTATTCATTTAGATAAATTTTAACAACCTTGGAAACGTTTTTTCAAAATTATTTAGGAACATTGATACTATTGAAGATTAAAAATTACACTTAATGTATTAGAATCTGAAAAAACTTCTGCTGATTCAAAAGATATTTAAGCCATAAATAAATGTGTGAAATCTGGAATATTTGAGAATGCTTGTAATTTTAATCAGCCTTTTATTACATAAATATGATTATCTTTGTTTGTTAAGTGATACAGCAAGAAATTCAATTATTTTACAGAGTAAAAACAAAAAGAGAAGAACACACTCTTGCAATAGTAAATTGGACATATTTCTTTTATAAATAATCGACACTCCAAATCTTGCTCGACTCGAAGACTGAACTGTTTTCATTATAAATGAAATATTACTTTAGTGTAATAGATTTTCCAATTATATATCTGAATCTGTTTAATTTTTGTCATATATTATACGAGGATTTCTTAAGGGAATATTATAAAATACATTTTCGGAAGTAAATCGTTTTTCAAGCCGTTTCGGGGTTGTTTATGAAATTCGAAACAAGTTATTTTCCCCATAGGGATACATTAATCCCTAAGCTAAATGCACAGCTTTTAGATTTTATAATTCAAAATTTATGAAAATGCATTATTTTCTAAGAAACATTCATCTAACTAGAATTTAATAAAATAGTCAGAAGATTAAAAATATACGTGAAGCATTTCCCATGTATAAAATTATAGTAATTTCCTACTGATCATTTATGAAAGTAATTTAATAGATAATTATCACTTAATGAAATAAAACAATAATAATTTAAATAATGTCTCAAGAATGTTTGAATTAATTTTTAATTTGGTATAATTATTTGGTTTAATTATTGTTTTGGTATTTATTAAAATATTTGACTTTGAAATAATTGATTTAACACGAAAATTTTATCAAGCTATCAAAGAAATTTTCTCTCCCATTGCGTCTTTCTACAAAAACATTCTCTAATCAATAAATGTAAAAATTGAAATTTCTCAATCTCCTTTGATGCCATCTACAACAAGATTAATGCATGTAAAAGACCAATTATTCCATTAGTTTAATGTAAAATTTAATGACATTGACTACATCTCTGTAAATAGTTAAAGAAACTTTTGCTTTTTTTTCTCGCTTTAACCATTCAAAAAACTAATCAATGTTGTTAATTAATTCGCTTAACCAGAGCTTTATGATTAATCACTTAGAGCAGCCGGTTCAGTTTTAGTCATCGAGAATTAACGTATAATCTTTCCCTCGAATTGATTTGTCATATAATTTAATAACATATTGGACAACTTAATGGAATGCAACGATTAGAAATAATCTCGCTTCAGCAAATGCAATTATTATGCAAGCGAGTTATCAAAGGAGTTGATAGATCCGTTCTTACATAATCTAAATGCAGAATTGAAATTAACTTATTTGCCTAATTTCCTTATAGTCGCTAAAAGGCATTACTGTCTGTATTAAAGTTATGTAACCAATGAACGACGGAATGGAATGACGACAAGAGAAGAGAGTGGTAGTCAGAAATATGTATCAAATACTTAACGATATCAAACGACTAAGAGGTTTCACTTTATCACACCACAGTTCCTCTCACATTCAGTTTGCATAAAATGTGAGAGTTTTATGTGAACAGGCTGCCTTACGATTTATTTGACAAAATAGGTAATGAAATTTCCAAAATAGATCTTGAAAATGTTGCTATTTATGCACACTATTCTCAAAAGTACGTACTCTTTATTTTCAAATATTTCAAACAAATAGAAGTTTATAAGCAAAATAATTTATATAACTTGGAATGAAACAATAAACTTACTTTTCATTTGATGCATCGTTCGAACTTTTTGATCTAAGTAAAATTGTAGGAAGTTTTAGTTAAGATGGATTTCAGTGATGTGGTATATTAAAATTAACCTTTCTCTTTATTCTTATAAAATCATTTCGAATAGTTTTGAGTTTCAGATTCAACATGCGTAAGAATATTTAAAAAAATATATGAAAGGAATGTACAGTTAATGTAACATTAATGAAACTTCAAATTTAATTAACAACTTTCAAGCCAAATTCACTGAGAGTAAGTAATTTCAATTTTCTAAAAAAAAATTTTTAACAAACCTTGTATGAATTGAAGTATGGTTTTTACATGTCTTCTTTTCTAATTAAAAAACGTTTCCAAATGGATTTTTAAAATAAAAAAAAATGTTTAAACGATAAACAAAAAAGAGCTTATAATCATCTAAATTGTGAACTTTCCTTATTATATACGTATTCGAATATATACACACTTTTTAATGCTTTTATTAATTAGATATAACTAAGAGTTTTTAGTTTAAAGTGTAGAAGGAAACACATCTTTCAATTCTGGAAAATAGCTTACTATTTCACAGTTAAAACTCTCATTTTCGTTTCATCTATGTTTAGGGTTTTATGAAAAGATTAAATTATCGTTAATATGTGTACATGTGATTCTATTACCATATAACAAATATTGAATACTTAATTTTTGGATTAATGTTTTAAATTAGAATTTCATATCAAAAGTATAAACGAAAAGTGTTGAATATTGTCTGTTGAGTGAGAAGGAACAAAATACAACATTAGAATATTATTTGAAAAAATCATAGGGAATCTTTATTTTCTCTTATTACATAATGCCCTTAGTTTTTGTTTAGAGTAGCTAATCTTTCTTTTCTCTTATCACTGAGATTATCTTACAAATAGCAGCGTTGCCCGAGGATGTCCGCTTGAAGGTCGGTAACCTGTTGTCCATCAGGCCTGTCTTGTCTTCTCGTATTTCTGATATACACTACTAAACAACTATGGGGGAACCTATACGCTCACAAGGTCCATCCAATTCGTTTCGAGAACGAGTCAAGCGGAACTAGTGCTTTGTCCTGAAGAGTTGGGGCTTGGGTCAACGCATCCACAACAAAATACCCGGCACGCATTGTAATTGCTATGTTTCTCGGTAATGTACTCAGTAACTAAAATAAGGTTTAATAAAGACCCGGGTTTTAGAAATAATATTTTACTTGATCTTATTACACTGGAAATCGCTCTTCCGAGGCAGGAGAACCCTATTTCTTCTGACGCCATCCAGTGTTCATTTATATTTAACTTTTTTGGAAAATTGAGCAGATTTCAAAAGACGGTCATTGCAATGAAGAATTTGGATAGGGAGTGCTAAAGAAAAAATCATCCTGCCTGTATAGAAATGTGTTTTTAAAATTAATGCTTGTACGTAGAAGGGGCCTTCCTGAATGTTTCGATAAGTAGCTGGTCCACATTCGTATGACGTGTGAGAGAACCAAGAACACCTCTGGATAAAGATATCTCTCACTCAGTTAAAAGAATCTTCATCCTCCAGAATGAATTTTGGTTCTCAGATTCCAGTGAGACATTAACAATGCTTTGGCTCTTGGATTTTTTTTTTTTTGTTGTTGTTGGTTTTATTAACAACTCACCGGAAATAACACAAAGGCTATTGGCGAAGGATCTCGTAATTTTGAATCTCTGTCAGATGACGAGGGCGTACCCCGAGCTGACTCCCCCTCTCCTAACTTCCATACCACGTCCACGGGAGGACTTTGGTTCCCGACAGATTTAACGTGTATCAGCCCCATCTACACGGTGGGTCTCTAGTGGCATCAAGGTTCGATCCACTGACTCAAAAAAACCAAGGTCCGCGAGTCCGCAGCCATGACCACTAATCTACCACTTGGTTAGTGGAAGTAGACTAAGTTGTCACTTTACATCTGTCATATAAATGTTTTTTTAAGCAATTTCTTCCACTATACGTTTTAAACATATCAATCAACATAGTGTTAATAAACATACCAATTTCAAAAATATGAAACAATAATTTTAAAATATAATAGTTTATTTTGTAGTTAGTTTTTAAAATTATGTTATTAAAAGCTGAACAAATTATTAAGGCTCCCGTCTGATTTCGTGAACGTAATGCTAATCCTAAGGGATTTCTTATGAAATTCCTTACTATTGTATCTATTTGAATACAAAAAAGTGCATCCAAAAGTAAAAAAAAAAAAAAAAAAAAAAAAAAATGAAGGTTTCCGCAGAATAAAAATTTCTCCCCAATATTTGAAAATATCTTAGAAAACTTTTTAAGAACTGAAAAGCCATAAGTTAATCATTAAAATAGAGTTAAATAATTTTATTATTACTGAATAAGTAAAAATAATATACATTCCAAATGCATAAATGAAATGAACAGTCATTTGATCACTTAAGATTATTTATTTATTTTAGCCGAGAAAGAAAGGGAAGAAGAATCCAAAAGGCGGGAGACGTAGTTTCGCCGTTTAATTTCATCAAAAGAGTTTAGAACAGAGCGGAAGAGAGAGAAATTTGTTTTGCAATTGATGTTATACGAGGGATATCTACCGATCACGTGGGTCACCTGGTATAAGTTGAAGGAATTCTGGGGAATTTCTCTGAAGTCTATCAGTCTTGTAGGTAATATTTCTGACAGATTTAAGATACATTGAAGTAGACTCTACATATTTTATCAATTCGTGATCAAATGAATAAAAGACGAATTCGGAATTGGATCAAAAATAGGAATAATCTCTTTACTTTTGAGTTAGAGACTGGGAAAATTAGGAAATTAAGTTATTTTTTAGTGAAATTATTACAACTTTAAATTGAATTATTACAAATTTCCCCCCTCCGCAAGACACGGATGTGCGTTGAGTCCTGATACACAACCGTATTTTTCCAGAGTGTCTAAGAAAAATATTGAAATAAAAATTTAAATTAAGAGTTATACCCAAAACTTTATTCCTAAAATGAGTAATGCCAAAAAGTCCTTCACCTTTCCAAAACACAAGTAATTTCAATAAAGGAGTAAGATAAAAGTAATACATATGAATAGCTTATATAAATATGGATGAATTACAATGCTACCACACTAAATTATATTATAACAAGTAATCATATGTAAGGTAAACAGTTACACAGAACATGACCAATGTATATGTAAACACCATAATTTCAGCTGATACAACTATTTAAGTCAATGGTGTTAGTCCACACATTAAAATGTCTAATCCTAAATAGGAATGTGTATTAGTATCTATGGCAATCCATAATATATTCAATTAAGTAAATATTAAAGCTATGTATTGCATAATTCAAAATTATTACAATAATATAAAACACACCCTTTTAATTCAAAATTCTCACATTAATATGAAACACGTAACATTTAAAAAAAAATAGAGACGCAAGTTGTTCAGTACAAAATAATAAGTAACTATACCATTATTCTTGTGGTTTAACACAATATAAAAACGTAAAAAAATTATGAACACATACAATTCAAAACTTTTTTATAGATATATTTTATATTGAAACAAAAGCAGAAACAACGTTGGTGTTATTTTGCGACTATGTGTGAACCACAAACAATGTAATCTAGAGGCTTATGGTCCACAATAAAAATGTAAAAATATATAATTGTATATGAACTACAAATACTTTTTGGACAAGGACAAAATTTAGAAGGTCGCCTTCCTTTTTGTCATGCTCCTCTATCAGAAATAGATAGAAATCATGAGCAAAAGGAAATTCATGTAGGGCTGGTCCCTAAACTCGAAAACACTATATAGTCATAATATTAGTTTCGAAAGAGTTCTCTAAGTTCCTTGCACTTCTTTAGTCGGAACCAGCCAGATTAGGGACAAGTTCATTACTTAACCCTAGTATTTGGGAAAGACCCTCATGCCTCTGTATGACTACTGAATTTTTCTATCACAATAACACCAAAAAACTCATGAGAATAAAATCAGTAAGTGAACAGAAGGAGGTAATGTGTAAACAAACAAAAGGGGAAGAAAAATATTTACTTAATTTTTATTTCACTAAGATTATTTATTTATTTATTACTTTCATTATTTTTGTATGTGCAAAAGTATTGTTTATTCATGACTTAACTTTAATTCTTCTAGTTGTAATAAGTACTTAACTTTGAAATATGAACAATATTAGTTCATATTTCAAATCATTTATCATTTGGTTACTTAATTTGGTATCGTTATTTCATAATTTACTTGAAACAGTTTATTTACAATTTCATATGGTTCTAAACATTGGGCATAATTTTCTGCGATTTAGATAGTTCAATTCTTCATTCATCACAATGTATTCTGGGTGAAATGGAGAATCTTTGAAACGAGAACATCATATCTAATTTTATTTTTATCATGATATTTGATTGCATCCTTTTTAGCCAATGTTTTAGCTTCTTCTACTGTAGGATAAAATTGATTTTGGGTTAATGGAGAATTATATGGTCAAATGCCATAGAACAGATATGCAGGAGGATATTTTGAAACAGACATCGGTGTTAAATTATATTCATTTATTACTTTATCCAAAAGTTTAGTCTAGGGAATTTTAGTAGGATTTTAATTTAATTACAAAAGATTGATTCATATGCTCACATTTTCTATGCGTCAGTGGGTGGCGTGAAGTATTTTGTAAATGTTTGACTTTGTAATTTCTAAGGAAATGTTTCAATCTATATGAGGTAAAAGCACCATATCTATCAGTCAGGGATTTAAATGGCCTTTGAATTTGAAAATTTGTTTTAGAATGTTAATATTTGTTTCATAATTTTCATTTTTGGAAGGGAAAGCCAAGCATATCTAGTTTCAGGATCAGTTATAATATGTTGACATTTTAGGGATTTGTACTTTATCATTCTGAGAAACAATAGTACTACTTCCTATTTCAAGATTTTTGGAGTTGTTTTCACATTCCATAGTTGCGTTAGAATTGTTCAATATCCTTTTAGACCTAATTAGCATTAATTAACATTTGAATATGACATATTAAATACCTCAACTTTGGATTTCTATAGTACACATGATGCAATACTTACAAAAATCTCTTATATTCATTTAATTACGATAACTTTTAATTTACATAGAAATTGAATATCAAAATTAAATCAATAACAATTTTAATTAAACAAAACATCAAGCATTTCTATCATCATAATTACTATTTTAAAGTAACGTACTAAATAATGTATTTTTAACATAGAAATTAATCAAAATTTGAAATGCACATTATGTACCAACAAAACACACTGCAACATTTCTTCAAAGAATTCATTATTTCACAGAATTCATTTCAAATATGATATTTGTTGGTTCAGAATTTATACATTCATAACATTTCTTTGATTAATTGTTCAAGACGAAATGAATTCAAAACTTAACTTTAGTTGAAAAGTGGAGTATTCAAGTGAAGTCAAAATTTTGTCTTAAAAAAGCCAATTCATATAAGTTCCTCATTAAAGCGTATGGTTTGGTGGAACTAGCGCTACTTCTTTTTGAAGCCGTTTTTGCTCTTGGTCCTAGTAACGGAAGAAATAAAATGTGGAAGATCTTGTCGAGGACTGCAATACTTTTCAACCACAGAATCTGGAATGCACTTTGTAACGAGAGAATTCCACGTGCTAGAGCACTGTTTACTTTTCATAAAAGATGATAATGTCCACTCTTGATAAAACTCCTATTAACTAGGTACTATTATTTGACATCTTCAGCATATTTTATTTTTTAAATGTTTCTTGAAATGTTGAGAAGTACTTGACGAATTACGAAAAAGAAAAACACCTGTAAATATGTAGCACTAAGAAAAGTCACATGCGTCAATGACGGTGATTTTTCTTCTTAGAGATCTCCGGCCTTACGGCGGCACCGATCCTGCAATTTCAGAGAATGTAGGAGACGATGGCCGTAGTGAACAACAAGCCTCTCTCTCTCTCTCTCTCTCTCTTATTCCAAAATTTTTATGAAGATCTTCCCCGATTAGGAACATCTATCTCACCGGTTAGTTTATGTGAAGAATTTAAATATTAGTGAATAATTCAAAATAATACATTCCAAACACATGATTGAGTTAAACATTCGTTTGATCAATTAAGATTGTTTATTCATTTTGGCAGAGAAAGAGAGGCAATAAGTATGCAAAAGGTTGGAGACGCTGCTCCCTCGTTCATTTACATCAGAAGAGCGCAGAAGAGAGAGAATTTTACCTTGCCATTGATTTTATATCAAGTATTTCTACCAATCAGTCACAAATACACACACACACACATATTATTACTACTACTAATAGAGATATATGAGCCTCTCAGAAGCCAATGCGGTTAAGTCCAAAACACAAAAATTGAGAAAATTAATGTTTTTTGATACATTAGTTTTTAAAATTCTTGGTTTATTAATTTAATTAGAAAAGTGTATAAAGTCTTTTTTCGAGGTGTAAATTCTGCAAAAAAACAAGATATGTACAGGATGTGTAAATAAAAACGTAAGTATTTATTGAAATAATGACAGCATCTTTAAAATTTTAGGACTTATACCTTTTGGCAGCTGAAAAAAGATAAGAAATTTATGTAAAAATAATAAAGTAAAATTTATTGTCATAAGTTTTATGTTTATTCATCATAACAAATATCATAAGATAAGAATAATTTAATTTTTATTTCAAAGTTTATGTAAAAAAATATTGATAAAAGGTGGACTTATTCACAATGGCTTCTGAAATTATTATACAATATATTCAGAAGCTATTAAAAAAAGGGCTGTCTAACCTAGAAAAAAGTAATCAACGAGTAAATCCTTTAATAACTAAGAAGATTATTATTTATTTCATCAAAATTTCCAAAAATCAAAAAATATCAAAAAATGGACTTAACCGCATTTGCTTCTGAGCGGCTCATATATATATATATATATATATATATAATTATCTTTTAATCATGCTGTTTAGAAAATCTTAGAAGGAAATGGAAATAATATTTTAAAAAAGACACGGATTTCAGCAAAGTAATGTAAAAAATTTTTTAAAGTTATACCATTCTAAAGTAATTAAATATAATTGAATAACTGGCGAAGATTTTTCATTCTTAATATCCATTATCAAGAAATTCGGATAGATTATATTGCAAAAGAAGTTTAGCTATATAAAATCTTTAAATGTACACTGAATCAAATAACTGTATTCATGTGTTGTGGAATTTATTCATAACACTTGTAACTGCGAAGATTTATTTCATGAATTATTTTAATGAAAATTTCTATAAGCCGAACTAGGATCAGGTACAATATATCTCGGATTATCAGTATTTTGCACTTTTTGACGATGAACCTTTTCATACCAAATTTCCGTGGCACATTTCCAAAAGTGCCATGCTGAAGTATATATTGAGTTTACGGGTATAAAATCAAATTTGCCATCAAGGAGTATAATACATCGAAGGTAATAACGGTACTTCCCTGACATAGCGGAGCCCACTGAAGAGTCGCCAAGTAACCGAGAAATATCGCCAAGTAAGATATATCGTTAACGTAGGCTTCACGAAATAGAGTTGCGATAGCGTTATTTGGTCGCTATAACTAAAATGGAAGTATGCTGAAACTAATAATATTTCGAAGTTACAGTATTAAAATTTTAATATATAAATTTCACATTTTTCTTAAATAAATTTTCGTTAATAAATACTTTCTTAAATAAAATTAACATTTCATTTAAATGTTATCGCTGAATATGAGAGTCAGAGATAAAATATGCCTTAAAATATGTATATATATATAACAATAAAAGGAAACAAAGGACTTGGGAACAAAACAAACTGAAACGAAACAAAAGACAGCAGAAACATTTTGGGAATCTTAGGTGTCCCGACAATCGAAGCGAGAAGATGGAGCATTAATCAAGAAGGATATTTCCTATCTTCTTGTAAGATGATTTGGTGTGTGTTTTCCCACTTCATATAAGGATTTTTTTTATCAGAGTCGTCAATGTTATTGAAGAATTTTTTGGGTATTTTATTAATTAATTGTGCTATAGAGGGACAGTTTAACACAGCTCGCACTTCAACATTTCCAATGTGTTACCTTGCGCCGGTAATTTTTCTGATAGAGATTTCTGACATTTCAATTATAAATGCTTTTGTTTTTGCAGCGAACGCCCAGACAGGGCAAGCATATATAATGATGGGTGAGAACAGCCTGGCTCTACAAAAAACATTAAAATTAAATAATAATAATAAATTATTTATAAAGTTATTACCAAAATTGATAAAAGTAGAAATAAAAATTGAAAAACAATGTATTCGTGAAGGCAAAAAATCTACATAATAAGGTCGCTTTTTTTTTTTTTTTTTTTTTTTTATCAAATAGCACATAGAAGGCTTAAAGCACATTCAGTCGCTGTGAAATTTTACTTGAAAAGAAAGAATTTTCTTCAAACAATTGGATTCTAGTAATTTGTACCGATCAGCAAGAAACAATTAGAAGTAAAATTGGAATACATGTAAGATGATGAGCTCGGACTGAGAGAATTTCCCTTTTCTCCCTGAGATAAATCCGTCTTTTTTTTACTTACCCATCCACCACTGAAGAAGAGGTTCCTTGCCTCGGTTTAGGTAAGTGAGCCTTCTGTTTTAGCTAATTGGTTCCCGAACATGAGGGCTCTCGCCCTGGAGGTACGGACGCCACAAGCTCCTAAGGTGACTGTGATGTCTTTTGCTTTTTATGTTGTTTCTCCCTTTACTTCTTACATTGTTTCTCTTTTCTTTTAATGTACTCGTAATCACGTGTATTTTATTAGCTCCCTGTGACTTCTGCGGCGCTTTCTTCTATGGCATGAAATTCTGACAACAAAACATATAGCTATCATATTTAGCAGCAACATTTTATTGAAAAAAATATGCGAAATATTAGTAATTTATAGTGGATAATGCTATAAATTACTAATATTGTTACATTAAAAACACGAGAATCATTTTTAAAAGCATTTAAGCAATTAAATTTATTAAAGATATAAATGTTTCCAAATTATTGTAAGTAATCGATTTAGTTATTTGGCGCTGTTTATACATTGATTTAAAAATATTTGACAAAGTGTCTTTCAGTTCATTATTCAGAATGAAAAAGCTTGGTATAGTATCGGTTAATATATGTCAACATAATCACAAATACATGATCTCAATTCATATAGCAGAGTTTCTATTTCGTTTTTTCAAATGTTTTTTAACACAAAACCAAAGTAATTGCAAAGGCCAGGGCGGTTACCGTGTTCGTGTGAGTGCATTGAATACTATTTATTTCTCATTACTGCAATATATCACTGATAAGTCATCTTATACACGAGCTGATGATTGAATCGAGTCGTGTTTTCATGTGGACACAAAAATAGCGTAAATCAATCATTCAATTCCAAATAAAAATTGCTGCAAAAATGCAATACTTATACAAAGAACATTTCATAATGAATTACACACAAAATATAGTAAAGAACTTCTAAATAACACAATAATGGAGAAATAGTTCTACCAATTAGTCTTTCCCCCCCTTTTTTAAAGCCCTATTCTAAAAGCAAAGCAATGAAATAAAAAAAAGGAATTCTCTCACCCATTTTCTGGTCAATGGCATGGGAAACGGGGATTCTCCTCGGTTGCCTTTTTTTTTTTTTTTTTTTTTTCTTTTTTCGCCGATGATCGTTACCAATCCGTCCATAAACACACGCACTGTCCCTTTAAGATGATTCCTTCGTCCCGGTGGGGGGGGGAGGGTTAAAGGTCCTATGCGACGCTGTCCACTATGACGATTCACTTTCCCTTTTGCTGCTGATGGGGGTTCTGTATCTACTGGAATCCAAACCGCAGAGGTCTTTAATTTGTCCACCGTGGGGGAACGCAGCCACAAAATCACTGAATCTTTCCTCTCAGAAAACAGCTGGGTCGTAAATTAGGCTCGTGCTGGTCGAAAGTGGATAAAATTATTTCCCTTCGTTTGGGATGGCAGATTCGCTCCAGATACCATCTTTTCTTCATTGTAGTGGGAGAGCACTTCTTGGGCTGCATACACTCGACCCCCTGGTCGAAAAGGATCAGTTCTTTTGAATTAGCGTTCCTCTTTTCTGCCCTATCTTTGTCACCTCGCCCATAAAATACTTCATCTCGGATAGTTAAAGTTCCTTCTTCTGTCAGGCATGTTAACTGCACTTGAACTGTAACAAGCCAGGGCTCCTGTGGTGTAGATTTCACCCTTTCCGAGTGTCATAAATTGGATTGCGTTTCCTTGGTTTTCGTCAGTACCGTAATTATCTCTCCTCGGGGGTTCAATGACTATTTTCTTTACTTCTTGTTGCAAGTCCCCTTTGTACAAACTTTCCTTCCTATTGCCCTTATGTTGAGGTAGAATTAGTCGTCCTTCTTTGAGAAGGGGGATATCTTGTTTCTTTCTTTACAAACCGTTCTTCATTTTGTATTTTTCTTTTTTTTCTTCTGTCTTCAAACTCTTCTTGAACTAATACTTCTCACAATGCTCTCCTTCCTTTTCTTCTTTTCAATTCCGCTTGATCTGCTTTTTCATTCTCATCATTTAAAATATCTGTTCTGTTTCCTAGTTTCTCCAGCTGATTTGGTAAATTAGAAATATTCTCTTCATTTGCCTCTTCTAATTCTGATTCTATTTTTTCTCCATTAAAAATATTTTCTCCTGTAAGATACTTTAAGCGCATCTCGTCGGTCTTCTGAAGTTCAGTTATAATTTCTGTCCTCAATATTTCAAATCTTCTTGTAGTCCTTGTTTTTCATTCTTTTCCTTTTATTTTCTGAGCATTGGTTCCGGTCCACATTCTTCTTGACAAAGTGCTTCTTCTCGTTGATTCTCCAACAGTCTCTCTTGTTTTCTTTCCTTTCCTTTATTTTTTTTCAACTTCAGCTAACTGCTTTAATTCCCCTTTTATATTATTTTCTTCTTCTTTTCTTAGCATTACTCTTCGTTTCAATTTTCTCTGATATACTGCTTCTTCTACTTGTAAGTTCAACATCTTTGCTTCAGTTTCCCGTATTTGTATATGCACTTCTGGAAACTCAGTATTGTACTTGATTTCCGTCTAATATTGGCTACTTTCCAATAATATAAGCATTCTTTTTGTACCAGAATTATCTCACAGCTTCTCTTCTCTGATTCTAACTGCTCTTTCCTCTTTTTTTTTTCTTTCATCTGTTCTCTTCTTTTTTTACTGCCTGCAAGTATTTCTTTAACAACCTCTTCATTATACTGTTCTGCTTCAATTATAGCTTTGTGTAAGCCCATTCTTGCCATACCAAATACGTCTTTGATGCCAATATCCGTCGCCACTTCTTGTAAATCTTCTTTCAATGCTCTCAAAAGAAGCGACATTTTTTTAAATTCTTTGTATCCGTTCCTTCACTACTAAAATATACGTGAGTAATGAAACATTTTCTTTCCCTGTACAACTCTCGTTTTTCACCGGATATTTGCCAGTTTTCCTTTTCGAAATCCTTTTTCTGAAATCCTATGTTAAAACTAAGTGCCTTCGCTTGCTTTTCTCCTTCATTTCAACTCTGAACTTTTTTCTTTCTAAAGAGAGCGAGTTGTGCCTGGGTCCCCTTTTCTCTTACCTCTCAGATTTGAGCTTTTTCTCTAATGAGGGTGAGTAATATCTGCTAATACTTTCTAACTTCAGCTCTGGCTCTGCGATCGAGCGTGTGTGTAAGGGACTGGGCGATTACCGTGTTCATGTGAGTGCATTGAATAATATTTATTTCTCATTACTTCAATATATCATTGATCAATTATTTTATACACGAGCTGACGATTTCGTCGAGTTGTGTTTTCATGTGGGCACAAAAGGACAACTCAAGCTTTTTAAAGAAAACAACAAAAGGATATTATTTACTCGTCGGGGCTCGTTTTCTCCAACCTCTTACAAGTACAGCGCTACCGCATCTCCATATAGTGAACATATTTGTACTTCAACTGTTACAAAAAAATGCAAAATTGAGTATAAGGGTGAATACCATATCTTATTCAAAACAGCTTCGAATAAATCAATCTTTATTATTGAACAAAATGAGTAGTACTGTAGTGTATATGACGCCTGATGGCGAGATAAGAAACTGTGGTAGCTTTTCTGTTGTATGGGAGAGGGTGGAAGAGCGCCTCAAGAGAAATAATTCCAATAACTTTTCACTGTGAAATTCGGAAAGCAAAAGTCCTCTCCAGTCGATCGCTAATTTGTTTGTATAATTTTTGTTGAAAATAATATAATTTTCTTGATACTAATTGCATAAGGTTCCTAAATTCTCTCAGTTTTACGTATTCTCTAAGTTATACTTACTGTAGAGAATCAAACGAACTTTTATCATACTCCTATGTCAATTGAATCAAAAAGATCACAATTATAATGTGACTGGAATTGGGTATTGCCTATGGAATTAATTACTTCTATGCCATTCTTATTCTTCTATGCTATATATATGTGTGTGTGTATGTGTACGAATTGCATCTATTAAATAATGATACTGATACTATAAAGCATATCATTTGGATGTCATACATATTTATTTATTGTCCCTTCAATATGCACCCCTCATCTATCCTTACAACACTCCATGCGAATCTTCCATTGTTTAAAAACAGTGCTGGAAATCTTCAGTCTGCTTCCTCAGAACGCGTGCCACTTTCTCTTTCAAAGCTACAGCGGACTCAAATCTTTCCCCCTTTAATACAGATTTCACCTTAGGAAACACAGGTCGCATGGCAGAAGAATCGACGAATAAGGCGAATGATCTAACACTTGGATGCTGTACTTGGCTAGTAACCTCTTGACAGGCGAGGAGGAACGCACCGGCGCATTGTCTTAGAGGAAAAAATTGCCGTAGTTATTCTTTGTCAATTCTTACAGTCTCCGTAATCCCACGAACACTGAACCGACGGTCAGATCGAACCAGATTACCGATTTTGTTTTTCAATATTGTCATTCGCTTTAGACGTGGGAGGGCGATCCGGGCTTGAATCATTTTCAACGTTGTCCCATCCATTTTGGAAACACTTAAGCTACTCAAAAACACATGCACGTGTTAAACATTCATTGTAATACATTTCTTTTAATAAATTATAAGATTTAGTAGTGAGTCTTACAAGTTTCATGTGAAATTTCACAACAATTCGTTGCTCTGCTGTCGCACTTATTATTTTACCGGCAAAATAAAAAATGAAATCTAATGTGAATGAAGGCTACGGCTATACGGGTTTGCTTATAGAAACGAGAGGCACTGCATTCGAAAGAAAGCGCTTCATGTTAAACAGCTGTTGGTCGCTGGCATTCGGCATATAACCAGTCTCGTTATTTAATAGTCACCCCTTGCATATATATATATATATATATATATATTTGACATTATTCACTTCAATATCTCGAAATTTAATTTTATTTGGATATGTGACAATTAAAACTGGAATCCAAATATCACCACAAAATCCAACGATATTTCCTCACTCTATTAGCAAGTACTCTTGTTTTCCATTTATGGATTTTTCTCTTTTTTGTCATTCCTATTATTTTATTCTATTCCATCGATTGTTCCCTTCGTCCAAAAAAACGATACTCACTTCCTAAGTTATACAAATACTTTATAAAAAAAAGTACTGCTTCATCTTTTTGTGTGTGTTAAAAAATTCCTTAATACCACCATATAGCAATATTAGATTGAGTTAAATCCAGACTGTGTGTTATTAACACATGGATCAATAAGTTCCGAGACTAACCCAGAGATGGCGCTCGTAGTAAACCAGTAACCAGGTCTTTCTAGAGTACTAACCTTTGCTTGAAACGTGTCAAAATTTTAAGTCGATCGGACCAGAAACAGCTGAGTTATCGAGGTTGGAGTAAAGTCGTTTTGTAGTTTGTTTAAAAAATGGAAAAAACCGAGTTTCGTGTTCTGATAAAACATTGTTTTTTAATGGGTAAAAAAAACGTGCAAGCGAAACAATGGATTGAAAAATGTTACCCGGACTCTTGTCCATCAAAAGCAACGATTTGTCGGAGGTTTGCCGAGTTTAACCGAGGTCGTACCGACACAAATGACGCGGAACGCTCGGGTAGACCTGTGGAAGCCGTTACACCGGAAAATGTGAGTGAAGTGACAAAAATTATAATGAAAGATCGTAAAGTGAAGCTCCGTGAGATTGCTGAGATGACACAGATATCATATGGAAGTGTATTTACTATCCTTCAAGAAAAATTGAGCATGAAAAAGGTTTTTTCCGAGTGGGTGCCGCGATTGCTTTCGATGGAACAAAAACAGCAAAGAGTCGATGATTCAGAAAGCTGTTTATCGCTATTTACTCGCAACAAAAAAGATTTCTTGCGTCGTTACGTGACCATGGACGAAACATGGATACATCACTACACTCCAGAGTCGAAGCGGCAGTCATCTGAGTGGCGTCGGTTTTTTGGGATACGCATGGCGTGATTTTCATTGACTACCTCGAAAAAGGTAAATCGATCAACAGTGATTATTATATTGACTTGCCTGTGCGTTTGAAGGAGGAAATCGCAAAAAAAGCGACCGCACAGTCTCGGGACTTATTGATCCATGTGTTACATTGTAACGGATAAACAAGGGAATTGCCTTTGAGTTGACTGATTGGGCATTTGCTGCGACATAGTTTCATCCTGTGAATTATGAAAATCATCTTTTCTATATAGGAGTATAATGAAATGCAGTATATAGTGTAAGATTCACCGGACTAAAAAAAAAAACAATATAGGTGGCGCTGCCATCGATATAAGGAGAGACGGAACAACATCAGAGGAGGAAGAAAGAATGGCCGCTATGACCGGTAGCATGACGAACAAAAATGGCATGAAACAAAAGTAAAATGTTTAGTGTTAGTGAGTTTTAAATATTGTATTAATTGTGTGTGTTGTGTGGCTGTTAACAAATCAATAAAAGCTTTAGCCACTAAAGTTAGACTGTTGATTGTGTATCTGGTAGTGAATGAATCTTCAGAAATTAAACTAAGAACCTACAACACGAAATATTACAGGAAATGGGCTGTAGGGATATTGTTAAGTGGTTTTAAGAATGAGCAATATTTACAGAGTAAAGTGGTGGGATGAGTTGGATGTTATAGTAATAGCAGTAGAAAGATACTCTTACTCTACGAAGACGGCATCTATCAAAATTCAGACAAACTTTAAGAATTATTTCAGATGAGTAATTATTTTTGATAATCTATTGTTTTAGAAGCATGAAAGTTTCTGTTCTACATTCATAATGCGTAATAACAATTTTATGAATGTTTCACATGCATAACTCGTACTAATGATCCACTTCTGGATATAAGCACTAAATAAACATTAATTTGAATTTTTGTACCGACTTTTCACTATGTGAATTTTAGGGGCTTGCTATGCCACAATTATAAATAAAAGCGAAACCAGAACATCGAAACTGGCTATTTATTTATAGTATTACTGGAGAAGAATTTAAAAAAATTCAGAAACACCTAGTCTTCATAAAGATCTCATTAATTCATTGATGCAATTTGAACCTTTTTTTTCCTTACAATATATTCAGTTTTCTTCTGTTTCCCTCTCTAGAAGACATTTACTTTCGTTTCTTCTCTGAAATTGATTGTTGTTTATACGTTTGTTAAAATTTTTAAAAAAACCAATTTAGTTTGTAATCGAAGTCCAATTAGACTCTTGGCCACTTGACTAGAAGTGAAACATATAAACGCACCCGGACTTAAGAGTCTGAAAAGGTTACGTAGTCTGATTATACATAAGGCGAAGGAAGAATGTTCTTGAATATCTTTTTCATACTATGTTGGTGTGGAAAATAACTTTAAATCATTTACAAAGTGCAGCAAAAATGAAAACCCGAATCCAAACACAAATAATAAAAACAATGAGAGGTGTTATTCAAAATTTTATTTTACAATTCTAAAGAGCAATAATTATGATTTTGTTTTTCTTATTCGCATTCATTTCCTTTTGCATTTGATATCTTCCACATGCCGACTTTCTGTGTCTATGCATTTCTTAAATCTCACTTGAAAGTTCCTCATTATTCACCCAGTCTTTTCTTGTGGTATTGCCACAATTTCTTGGCGGGTAGCAGCTTTTAGTTCCTCGATTTTTCGTGGCCTATTCTTGTATATTTGTGACTTCAGATTATTTCAGAGAAAGTAGTCGCAAAGCGACAGATCTGGAAAATGTGCTGTCCATGAAATGATACCTCGTAGTGAGATCAGACACTTAGGAAATATTTATTTTAGGAAGTTCATCGATATTCTGGCTGTGTAGACTGTACCACCATCTTGTTAGAACCACACGGGCCAAATTTCCATGTTCATCCAGATGTAAGGGCCTATAAACCCAAAACCTGCAACATTACACCAAATAATTACTCGATCACTATGGAGAGGTCCTTCATGCATTTTTCTTGGATTGTTTGGATCCTAGTAGTGAAAGTTATGTTTGCTCACACACTCTGACAAATGAAAGTGAGCTTCATCACTTGAGAGTAGAATAACTTAACATAAGACATTTTGCAGAATAGCTTTAAAAGATGCACTGCAGTTAACATGATTACAGTTATTAAGTTCCTGTATAGCCATCATTTTATGAGGAAGGAACTTAAAGTCTAAATATAATATTTTTCTTACCTTTCGATCAAAAATTTCCATAGCAATAGCATGCCTACGGGCTGAACGTTATGGAGATCGGAAAACGGATTGTCTCACTGCTTCGGCTTATTGTGATGTCTTTGTTCCGTTCTGCTACAAGCCACGCCACCGAGCAGAGGAAACCAGACGATTTCTGAAGTGAAGAAGAGATCGGAGCGAAAAACAAAATATTACGAACTGAACTTTCGAACTCATCGGTCGCGTATATTTTCTTTGAGTAATATATTTGTATTCTAATTTATGTATCAAATTTAATATCTGTAGAGAATTTTATTTTAATATATCATTCTACAAAAATAGTAACAATCTGTATGTCCTTCTTTCAAGTAGTTACTGTGTAGAATTACTTTAATAATTCAAATTGCCATTTAGGATTTTGAAGCGCAACGGCAGATTAACTGATCCCGCCTTTTGGATTCGAAAGCGAGGTAAGCGTTTTACCTAGTTTATTTCCGTATATAGAATAGATTATATATATTTTACATTTTTTGGCATCCCTGCCGGGATGAATTAAATTTGTATTCGTATTATTAGAGGCATTTTGAAAACGAAATTAAGAATAATTAGATATTGATTTGTATTTGTGATTTGATACATATAGAATAACGATGGCCGATGAAAAAGTAAACATGTATAAGGAAAAAAAAGAACTGTTTTAAGGACATCCACTATTAAATTTATTACAAAAAGAGAAGATGAGTTCCTTAAATTAGAAACGGATATAAATCAAATTGAATTATTCCTAGAACAGCTTAACGATAAATTCAAAGCTCTTAAATTGATTAATAATGAGTTAGAAAATGTTTTAAGCATCGACGAGCTTGAAAAAGAAATGGAATCATTTGAAGAATATCGCGAAAAAATAACTGCTTGTAAATTTAAAGCTAAAAAATATTTACAGAGATCGACATTGATTCATTGGGAAGATATTTCATTTGCAGAAAAATATGCTAGTGGAGAAGAAAAAATTTATAAACATCATGAAACTCTTAGTGTTAAATTACCGAAAATTACCATTCCAAAATTCTACGGTGATATCAGCCAATGGCTCACTTTCTGGAGCTCATTCGAAACAGCGATACACAATAACGAACTTTTAGATGCTGTTGATAAATTTAATTATCTAAAGGCTCACTTAAGTGGAACAGCTTTAAATACGATTGAAGGTTTCTGTATTTCTACTGAAAATTATGTGAAGGTAGTTAATTTATTGAAAGATCGTTTTGCACGTAAAGATATTCTTGTTAGCACTCATATGAATAATCTTATGCATTTACCACCTCTTAAGAGTTCTAATAACACCAAGAGTTTTCGAAATTTTTTTGATCATTGTC
The DNA here is from genome assembly GCA_019974015.1 of Nephila pilipes. Taxonomy (NCBI): domain Eukaryota; kingdom Metazoa; phylum Arthropoda; class Arachnida; order Araneae; family Nephilidae; genus Nephila; species Nephila pilipes. The sequence continues at coordinate 480,260 of BMAW01056954.1, read as the reverse complement.
AAACCCAAATAAGAAGCTTAGAATCACTTGGAATTTCGATACAAACATTTAGTAGTTTAATGTGTCCGCTTTTATTAAAGTTACTTTCATATGATTTAGTATTTAATTTTAATAAATTATTTGATTCAGGAAATAATACAATAGAAGATTTATTAGATTTTTTACGAAAACAGTTGAATGCTTTGGAAAAGACAAATACTAACGCATGCCAAAATGATAATCCCTTTCTTCCCCCACGAAGTGTTGTTCTCGGAAGCGGCAAGAGACGGAATGTCTGCTTTAGGGAGGAGGGTTGTAACTGGCGAGCCGAAAAAAACAAAAATGACGTAAACACAGCTGCCGATTTTTTTAGTACGGAAAGAAAAAAGAAGAAAAAAAAAGTATTCGACTTGCGTATTCTGTTCGAATGAATGTGACTATGCTAAGGGTTTATCGTATGAAGAAAGGAAGAATATTTTATTAACAAAGGCTACTGTTTTCGATGTTTAAAATTAGGTCATCTATATAAAAATTGCAAAGTTTCCGTTATTTGTTCAATTTGTGGAAAAAGACATTTATCCTTAATAAGTTTTTCTAATATTAATTTGGTAGAAAATAAAGGGAAAATTAAGGATGTAACAGAAAATAAAGTTTTAACTAATAGGTCATGTTCGGACGAAGTTCATTTGCAAACTTTGATTGTTGGAGTCTCGGGAAAAGGTTTAAAAGGTTACTTGAGAGCATTTGTTGATATTGGATCCCAGAATACATACATAAGCAAATATGCAACTAAAATGTTTAAGTAGAAAATTTAAGAACAGAAAAAATTAAACATGGTCTCTTTGGAGGAGTAGAAATGTCGGAAAATCATAACCGCTACCGACTTAATTTAAGTCGATTAGATAACAAATTTAATTGCCAAATTGCAGCTTTGGATCAAACGAAAATTTGATCTTCATTACCTATGATTAAAAATAAAAAATTTACTAAAATATTAGAAAGTAAAGGAATATATATCAGTGACGATTGTCAGCATGGGGATAATTGTTTATTCAAAGAAAATCCGGAAGAAATACATTTGTTGTTGGGAGCAGACACTGCTGCGTGTTTGTTTACTGAAAGAATCGAACATTTTCCAGGACATGGGATAGCAGCTTTTGAAACTAAGTTAGGCTGGACTTTAATGGGGAGATTAAAAAGGAAAGGATAGACAGTTCCCAATCCATTCTTTCTCTTTCTCTACAAGTTTCCGATGTGAAATTATCAGACCTTTGGCGATTGGATGCTATAGGAATTTTGAATGAAGATGATAAAACAAAAAACATTTTAGAAGAAGAAACACGAAAATATTTCTTAGAAACTGTAAAACGGGAAAGTGTCGGGAGATATGAAGTAACTCTATCCTGGACTGTTGAGAATTCTGTCCTCTCCAGTAATCGGTATAGTGCCGAAAAGTTCCTTTATAAAACAGAAACCAAGCTGATTAAAATTTATAAAAGGAAAGAATACGAAGAAATATTTAATTCTTGGGAAAACAATAAAATAATTGAAGTAGTGAAGGAGGAAAAGGAACATCGGGTACATTTTTTACCTCATCGTCCTGTAATTAAAGTCTAGCGAAACAACCAAAATGCGCCCTGTTTTTAAAGCATCTGCTCATACAAAAAAACTTACCTTCACTTAATGATTGCTTAGCTAAAGGACCCAATTTGATAGAAATAATTTCTAGTATATTAAACCGTTTTCGCAAGTATCGCATTGGAGTTTCTTCTGACATTGAGAACGCCTTTTGCTAAATAAAGATAGCAGAGAAAGATCGAGACTTTTTAAGTTTTTTTTTGGTTTGATGCTGAATTTGAAAGTTTATCGACATAACCGAGTAGTTTTTGGATTGACGTCAAGTCCTTTTCTTTTGGGAGCAACTCTCAATCACCTATTGAATACAGTTCCAGAACATTTTGTAAGGACTCAAATTTTAAAAGAATCCTTTTATATCGATAATTCGTTAGTCAGTTTCAATCACATTGAAGAAATTGAAGAATTCATTATCGAATGAAAGAAAATTTTGGCCTCTGCACATCTTAATTTGAGATGTTGGCAGTCAAATATACCTATCACAATGATTGATGACACGGATAATGAACCAAAAACGGTACTTATTTCAGGATTAAAGTGGGATTTAAAAAAGGATACTTTTAGTTGCAAAATCGAACAAACGTTTAGGATTAATGAACCATTTACAAAAAGGAAGATTTTATCTGTAACTCAAAAGATTTTTGATCCCATAGGTTTTACTTCTCCTGTTACATTAATACCTAAACTAATTTTACAAGAAACATGGATTCAGAAAATAAATTGGGATGAAGAATTACCTCTTGTTTAGACAAGCAGTTTCATACTTGGTTAAAACAATTACACCTACTTTCAGAAACAGAAATTCCCCGATGGTTAAATATCGATTACGAAAACGAAGACACAATAACACTTCATATATTTTCGGATGCCAGCAAACGTACTTACGCAACTTGTGCATACATAAGAGCAGAAACTGTTGGAGGAATTAAAGTGCAATTGGAGAATGCTCGAAATCGAGTAGCTCCCATTAAGGAATTGACTATAACACGACTAGAGCTCCTTTCTTGTCTAATTGGTGCTAGACTTTCAAAAACCATTACAACTGATTTAAAGTTAAGAAATTGCACTACAGTATTTTGGAGCGATTCGTCAACAGCTCGAGGATGGATCTGAAGAGACTTAGCCTGGGTAACATTTGTTAATAACCGAGTCCAAGAGATTAGATCTCTTACCAAAATTTCTGACTGGTGACATGTTCCTGGAAATATGAACCCCGCCGATTTTCCATCCAGAGGATGCTCTTTTGAGCAACTACCAAGATCAAAATGGTGGGAAGGTCCATCATGGTTGTACTTATCCAAAGAAAAATGGCCTCAAACTGAAGAACAGCCAGATGAAGAAATCTTAAGATTTTTGGGACGGTCATCATTAAATTACGAGGAACTGACTACCATTCTATGCGACTGTGAACAAATAATAAACTCTCGACCTATCACCTATGTTTCAGAAGACAACCGAGACCCCGCACCACTAACCCCCATGATGTTTCTGCAAGAATTACCCTCATCAAGAATTCCTGATATTGATTCAGTGGATTCCAAGCTTTTGAGTCGAAGGGCGAAATACAGACAAAGAATTACAGACAATCAACGCAACAGATTCCGTTTTGAATACCTCGGACAATTACGACAGCATGATCTGAAGAGAGATGTGCTTCAAAAATTATGTGTTAGAGATGTCGTTATCGTGGAGGACATAAATAAACGGCGCATTCATTGGCCTCTAGAGATATTTCCTGGAAGAGATAATGTTGTTCGACTAGCCAAAGTGAAGACAGACAATGAAATTTTTCTCCGCTTAATACAGAGATTTATTCCCTCTCGAGATCTCTCAGTCTGAAGATGATCCTCTTCCAGGACGAGACCTACTTCACAACCAAACGTTTCAAAGGCAGTCCGCCTCCCCTGCTGCTGGACTAAAGCAACCATCTCAGGATGCTGCTTCTGCTTCTTCGATTGTGACCAGGACTGGGCGAGTGATAAAGCCCCCTCAAAGACTTGACTTGTGATTGAGCTCCTCAGAGTTTCGAATCTCAATGGTGAGAGAGTGTTCCGTTCTGATACAAGCCACGCCACCGAGCAGAGGAAACCAAACGATTTCTGAAATGAAGAAGAGATCGGAGCGAAAAACAAAATATTACGAACTGAACTTTCGAACTCATCGGTCGCGTATATTTTCTTTGAGTAATATATTTGTATTCTAATTTATGTATCAAATTTAATATCTGTAGAGAATTTTATTTTAATATATCATTCTACAAAAATAGTAACAATCTGTATGTCCTTCTTTCAAGTAGTTACTGTGTAGAATTACTTTAATAATTCAAATTGCCATTTAGGATTTTGAAGCGCAACGGCAGATTAACTGATCCCGCCTTTTGGATTCGAAAGCGAGGTAAGCGTTTTACCTAGTTTATTTCCGTATATAAAATAGATTATATATATTTTACATCTTTACGCTACGAGATCTTTTCTTATCAGGAAATTCAGTATTTTGACCAAACTTGAAGCGTTAACGAAATAATTGTCGTGAAGTGATGATAATGTTACAATTTTATAAATCCGCCTGTATCATGAAAGCACGATTTCCAACACTTCATAAAATGATTGCTAATGAAATGGGGATCCTGATGTTCCTGATTTATAGCACACAGTTAGCTACAGAACACAAGGTAGTGCGAAATTGGGGAGTTATTTCTGCCGCAACCTATATATTCTTTCTGGTTGTGGATTTTTTACCCAGAAGAATGAAAGAAATCCCACGACAATTGATTAATTCTTTTTCGATTTTTACTCTTCTTTTTGTACTAATGAAATAACGATAAATATCAAATATATTAGAAGATAAACAAAATAATTCTATATAATTTAAGACGCATTAAAAACAGATTTATATAAGAGAATGTAAAAAATGTGAAAATGTTCAAAGAAATACTATTCAAAATAGGTAATATAGAGATTCCTGTTTACCAAATACAAGCAACAAACTAACAAGTTCCAGTTAAAAATTATATCATTGTAATAAATTCTAATTAAAAATTATAATAAGCTCCAATTAAAACATTGCATCATTGTAATAAAATTACTTACTGATGCCGTTTTTTTTTTTTTTTTTTTTTTTTTTTTTTAAATTCAAATACGGTATTTTACTAAGCAAGAAAATGTCTCTTAAAAATTTGTCAGGTGTTATAGATTTAATTTTAGACCACAAATTATTTGAAAGTGTGCTACCAAGATGCATATTATTTAAATATACATTTATCTGCCTTTTATTGCATGCAATTTCCAATATCTTTTTTCTGTTTAAATATTTTGTTTTATATTTTTTTATCTTTTAAACTGAAGAATAACGAATAACAAAAAAGAGGGGTTATATATTTTTTTCTTGCTATTAAATACTTTTTTTGACAAAGATTAATGGATCTCATTTGCATTCAAAAAGGTGTTATAAAAAAGGACGTAATCATAGAAATATTTTACTTTTACGATATTTATTTTATTTCTTTTCTTGCAAAAGAGTATGTACTGTGTAATGTTTTGAGACAGTAAAAAGTTTAATTAAGAGTCAGAAAGATTTTGAAAATCTTCATTACTAAAATTTAGATCACAATTGATTCGAAAAAGTTTCATTACTAAAATTTATATCACAATTGAGTCATCAGATGACGGAAAAATATATGGAATGCAGAGACATAAAAACTCATTGTTCATTTATCAAACATCCATTATGTTTCATTGGACAGCATTTTCCAAATCTGTACATAAACATTAATGGGTAAAAAAGGACGAAGAAGATGTGCCATTTGCTCAAAATCTTGTGTGAAACGTCAGACGTTAACAAAATATGTGTGTAAGACATGTAACGTTGAACAATGCATTGAAGAATTTTTATTTTATAAAAATACCTTGTAGCAAAATAAGATTCATTTCATATATCTTAATATTCCATGTAATGGTACATCACTACACTATGAAATTTACGTAACAAATGTAAGTATATTTTGTAATTTCTTAAAAGATGTTTTTTATGTAATTTTATGTATAAAACATACAATTTTTGATTAAATCTTTTTTTCTTTCGTACATATTAAGTTTAATGTATTTTAAATAATATATGTAAAAACCAAAATAATCTAATGAATAGCCGATTTTAAAGGAATTTTTTTTCTCGAATTAGGCTTAATATCTAAAATCGTCAGGGCACAGCGTAACACTAAGCGATAAGAAGCCGCGGGTCCAGAGAAGCACTTCTTTTTCCTCCCTCCGGTAGTGAAAGGATTTAATTTGTTGTGTAATAAATGTGACTGTACTTAATAAGTGTTTTATTGCTGTATCTGCACTGCTGAATTGTGCAAATGCTGTGTATCTGCTATTGTCCAAATTGTGTTATCTATGTGTCGTCAAGTCTTACGAATAAATCGTCATTTATCGTTATCCTCCGAGTTGGTATTGATTTTCACTTCTAGCGCATACCCACAGCAGAGGAAGAGCAAGAGCATTTTCCCGCAACAACATGTATATATATATATACCTTTGCTGATTTATATGTCACGGTTTTTCACAAGGCGAGGTTCATAGATCAAATAATGTCATAAAATAGCACAAAAAGTTAGTTACGCTTGAGAAACCATTACATTGCAAACCCTTAATATGTTGGGCCTTTCACGTCCCAGTTTTTCCACAGCCTTCTTTTACTAAGGTTCAAGCTTGGTTTTGAGGTGATTGTCCATGATGAAAGTTACTCTGTTCTGTAACATTAATAAATGTGTTATTTTCGTTTGTTTTAAAAATAGTCAGAACTTTCTGGAAGATCAGATATGTTTCCTTAAATATCTAAATAACAGTAACAGCAGGATAAATGGAAGAATAACATTTATTGAATGCATAAAGTGGTTGTATTCAAAAGTTTCAGATTTATTTAGTTTGGAATCAACATTTATTAAAAGTAAGAGATAGTTATATTTTCACTTTCTAACTTTTTGGCGTAAGTAATCGATTACTTCATTTAGCTTTGAAAATTCTTTTTTAAACATGAAAAAAATTACCCTGAATCCGTAAGAATGATTTATGGTTATAGATTGCTGATGAAAATTGACATTTATGTACAATGCAATTGCACGATTATTGAGAAAATAGTGTAAGCGAGATGTTTCCTTAGAATTCCAGTTTTAATTTCGAAGAAATACTAATGATTTCTAGTCTGGAAGGGGGGGGGGGGTACTTCTATTGAAAGACATCATTATCGTTCTTCTCACTTATGGAACAACATACAAAATACGAAGATAAATGAAATCCTTTACTATTTAAAAATGAGGAGTACTAGTTTTTAAAGTGAGATTTTAAAAGGGAATAAGTTGTTAGAATACTATGAAACCAAAAAAAGAACAAAAAATTGGACAAAAAATAGAATAGAAATTTAGTAAACATTTAATTATTCAATTAGAAAAGAATTTGAACACACAAGAGACAATCAAAATGTATGATTTATTAAAAAATTCGTTCAAAAACTGTATTATGAAAACTTACCTTTCCTGTGACAGAAATGTATGTCCCTAACATTTACGCCAGATTATACTTTGAGTGGATTTAATTATTTATTTGTAGGGATATTTGTTTAATCACTTAAAGATATAACTTTTAGAAAATAAGTAAATTTTTAATACTTTCGCTTGCCTTATTTTCATAATTCATTTTACAATCGAGCTAAAAGATCATTATTTCAGATAAATTATTTTCATGCAAAACATATTAACAAATAGTTATTTTTACTGATACATACGTATTTACTTAGCAAAGTAACACTTTAACATCCTAGAAAAATTCTGATTTCCTAAAATAGGAGAATTTAAGGAACGTATACTGAGCTATTTTCTTGTAAGCTAATTAGTCGCAGTCCATTAATAATAAATAATCCCTTTAGAATAAATAAAGTCGACTTTTAAGACTTTTAATTCTTCACTGTGAAAGTGTTAATTATTTTGGAAATGACAGTGACTGTATCACCGCTTAAATTCGTGATATATAATCTTATTAGCTAAACAATGCGTAGCTTCAATAAAAAGAAAAATCTTTCTGAGAAGAAAAATTCGAGATGACAGAACAATTAGAAAGGCATTAATGTTGATATCAAGAACCATTTCCTTCCGTTATAATTAGCATAATCAAGACATTATGCAAAGGAAAGATTCCAAATAGTTTTACTGTAACATTTCTCTGATATTATATTTAATCGATAGCAGAAACACTGTTTCTTTACAACTTGATTCCTGAAGTAATTAATAATGTTAATAATATCTTATCTCCACATACTTATTTTTATTCATACCCAAGAAAAAATTGAATGTTTCCTCTGATATCAATCAATTCGATGAATAGCCATTTAGCGTTATTACAGTAAATATTATTCTCAATTGTAAACAAACGGAAAAAATATTTTTGTATTTAATGTTTTTTTGAATTTTGAAGTAATATGGTAGATGGGAAATGAATCGATTGCTCCTTTTAAATGATCAAGAGCAGTTGTTCAGGATTATGTATTTTAGAAATCCAAGTTTCTCATCTATTGAACATTAATATTTTTAATTAAAATATTATTAGAGTATTACAGCCAACTGCAGGTAAAATTTCATTTAAATTAGTAAGATTTCTGCATATAAAAAGTAATTCCCTTCAATGTAACCTTCATGAAGAGTAATTTGTGAAAAAAAAAACATTTTCATCGCAAATGCAGAAACTTCAATGCTTTAATTTTAAAAAAAATTAGTTCTTGATTTCGAAGCCGGTTTAAATGTTAAGAAGTGTTCATTGAGTAATGTGAACTTGTGGTATGTATTGAAAATTCGACTCTCTTAATCAGGATCTCCCTAGCTTTTTCGAAGATGGAACACTTTGAGAATAATGAAATTTTGACGCAACACCTTGTTTATTTTGAAGGATGAATAATAACACGTAAGTAACAAAATTTATAAGAAATGAAAAAAAAAAAAATTGTTTTTTTTTCTCCTTCTTCTTAAAGTTAAGTCATAACTCATGACACACTCAAATCACATTAGTTAAATTTTAAAAAAAATAGCAAAAATCATGTATTTATTTATAACATTCTTCGTGATTATTTAAATTTTAAGACATAACACTTTTAAAAAATGAAATAAAGTAATGATGTTGAGTTCAAAAATTACAAGTCTTCTTGATATCAGGTATAACAGTAGAAAATTGAATTCTAATATCTGGATTGGTATCAAATCTGATCCTGCCTTTTCTATTAGTTGCAGCACAGTAAGAAATTTCTGCTCTATATAAATACGTAGGGGTGATCGGAAATTAAACCAATAATAGATTGTATTGATAAAGTGGGATATACTTCTAATAAATTCGCCCAAATTGCGCTTCAGTCTACTAGCGTCGCTGTTACCGAAATGGATTTCGAACCCAGGGATACTAACTAACTATTTCACCAACTTTTTTTTTTGAAAATATTGCAGATATTTTTCTATGTCATAAAGAGTGGCTCCAAAATTGAGTATACACTTTCCTTTTTCGAAATTAAAAGTATAAAGAAAATAACAGTGAATACTTATATATAATTAATATACACTTTTTAGCAAAAAAAAAAGACTCAAAATTTGGTGTCCATTGAATGAATAGCCGGAGTTCCAGCGCATCGGAACTGCGAACTCAGCAGGTGTATGTAAGAAACGATTCTCAATCTGATGGCCACATTTTCTGTTGCATTGCTATTTAGGAGGCCTCTCAACGACTAAAAAAGGCTTCGCCGCAGGATTCGAGCTCCTTAGGAACAACTGTCAGAGTTTGAAAGAGGTCGTATCATTGGATTGAAAGAGGCAGGTTGGGCAAAGCGGGAGAATCGATCGTCATATGAGTCGAAGCGATGGGGTTAGAAAATGCTGACAAGAATGAGTGGACAATGGCAGATTTCAGCACTTGATTCATCGTTATCAACCATCAGATGTACGACCCGTACACGAGTGTCCACCATGACCATTCACAGACAGCTTATAGAGCGAAATCTACTCTCGTACCTACCGCTACGCCACTTACCACTCACGCTTGCACACTTTCGATTCAGATTACACTGGTGCTTGGATCAATCAGGTTGGAATAATGCTGACTGGGAACGTACAGTGTTTAGCGACGAATACTGCTTCAAACTGTGTCTTCCCGATCATCGGAGACGTGTCTGGAGACACCTAAGGAGGGCAGCGTGTCGATCCTACTTTCACTATTGCACGCCACACAAGCTCTCAACCAAGAGTTATGGTCTGGGGTGCCATTTCCCTTGACAGATGGACCCCTTTGGTCGTCATTAGAGGTACACTTACAGCACAGAGGTACGTCGACGACATTATGAGACCTGTTTTGCTACCGTTCCTTTTGCATTACCCTGGCCTTATTTTTTAGCAAGATAACACCACAGACGGCTCTTGTTACTATAAACTGTCTTATAACTTGTGTAACACTTCCTTGGTCAGCCATATCTCACTCCAATCGAGAATGTCTGGGATATGATGGGAAGGGGCTGCCTCTACCAGGGAATGTTGATGACCTAGCCCGGCAATTGGAGAAAATTTGGCAAGAAATAATGCAGGAGACCATCAGGGTGCTTCTTCACTTTATGCCTACGTCGTATGGCAGCTTGCATCCAGGCTAGAGGTGGGTTAACACCTTACTGATCTCATTACTTTGTAACTGTGTAACTCTGAAATAAATCATTCAATTTTTCTGAAATTTTAATCATTTTTATTCTGTACATAATTTTCCTATCCGCCAATTTTTGTCTCCATCGGACTAATCCCTTTCAGTGCGTCATTTTTTTGTTTTAGAGTATACATCTAATTGATAAAATACATTTTAGGATTGAACTAGTATGAAAAACGTTTAATAAATTAATTACATTAATTAATTACAAAAAGTACAACATATTAAGTCACTAAATTGAGTATACACCTGGCATACTTTTTAAATTAAAACATGAAAAGACAAACTATTAATTTGGTTCATATCCTTTCGAATTAATGACGGTTTCCAGACAGCCTGACATCGATTTAACAAGATTTTTGGTTATTTCACTTAAGATATTAGCCCATTCTTCTCTTAAAACAGTTTTTAAATGGTGTGTACTCGTGATATTGTGCTTTTGGACAGATGTTTCCAACTGTGATCATAGGTTTTTAATAACGTTGAAATCAGGTGATTGTGATAGAGTGCGCAAATGCGTTCCACAGTTGCACAACAACCCCAATTGAACAATTTTAGCTGTATGCTTAGGATCATTATCGTATTGAAAAATGAATCTCGATCGTAAAACCAACTTTTCAGCACTTTGTTTTAAATTGTTTTACAATAAGTTCAAGTATTGATTTTTTGCCCATGATCCCATCAATAAACACTAAACTTCCTAAACCATTGGCCGACATACAGCCCCATACGTATACAGAGCCACTTCCGTACTTGACAGTAGGAATGGTGTTTTTAGGAAGCAACTAATTGTTAGGTTTCCGCTAATAACATCACCCATCACTTCCAAGAATATTAAATTTGCTCTCATCAATGTATATAACTTTATTCTAGAAGCCTGGAGGCCATGAAATATAATTTTCAGCATATGAAAGCCTTTTCTTCTGGTTTCGTTTAGAAATAAAAGGTATTACCCTGTCCACAAGACCATTAAAGCCTACTTTTCTGAGTACTCTTTTAATTATTTCTGCAGAAACAGTTTTTTATATCTTAGAAGAAGTGGTTGTAGCAGTTTTTGGAGCACTCACTTTTGGAGTTTCGATCACTTTTCCTAAGATCCTCCTCTTGGTACTGTCACCCAGGTTATCCTTTCATAGTTTTCCGGTAATATATTTAAGGTGTCTCAACTCTTAATATTTCTTGATGGATTTTGAACACATTTGTAACTTCGCTGAACTGCTTTTTGCAATTTTTTTAAAGAAATTTACATTCTTCAGCTATTCTAATGACCAACTTTCTAACTTGAACTGCATTTTCCATTTTGGATTCCATTTTGAAGATTAAAAATTAATATTTCTACAAGAAGCATATACATTAAAATCTAAATCCAACGTCAGTATTAAACGCAAAAACGATAGTAAAATAGTGGTAGCTAATTTATCTAGTTATGGTACTTCTCTACGAAGTGTACACTTCATTTTGCGACATGATTTCGTATCATTGAGTCAGAGACTGCAAATAATTTTATTATTATAATAACTTCATGTTTATTTTTTGAATGAATATCTTATTTAAGGGGTGATTTTTATCATTCCTATTAAAATAGAACCTTTACGTAAGACTCTTTATCCATACGTTTGTGTTTTCAAAGTTAAGAAAGATAGGTGTATACTCAATTTTGGGAGACGCTGTATGTGTTCTAAAATTGCTCTTCAGAATCTTCGCATATTTTATAACATAGTTTTCCATTAAATACTCATAAAAGGCAGGAGACCAATTAAAATTTCTCTGTTGAACTCGAGAAATCCAAAATTTAATTTTTCTCACAAAAAGATGCATTTATGCATTTATTTATATGTCTTCTTATAAAAACCGTAACCTATTTTGCAACACTGCCAATAATAGGTTAATTTCATTGCGTTTTGTAAGAATTTTTGCCAGTTACGCGAGTTTTATCAACCACGAAAGATTTCTTAAAATTCAAAAAAAAAAAAAATGTCTTAAAATATTTGGCGCATAATAGAAGACCAGCAACTCATTACGAAGTTCATACAGCCACAAAAGTGCTTTTCCTCTGGATTCCCTTCTCACTTCTGTATGTTCTGTGTATAGTAAAAGTGCGTTATGTCCTTTAACCCTTTCATCGTGCTAAATTTTAAACAATCTGTATTGAAGTGGTCAAGATTTTGTAAATTTTATAATTTTTTTATTGTTTCATCTATTCCATTTTTAAAAGCCGTAGATTCTTTTTTTTTTTGTTAATAGAGGTTGCTTAAACAAAATACAATGGCTGATGTTGGCTCTTATAGCTAATTGCAGTGTACATAATAAACCTCCTTTGTTTTTCTTATACTATGGCTTTAGCACCGTCTGTACAAATATCAATATATTGACTCGTAGAAAACACACGTAAACGAAATAAACGGCTAGGAATAATTTCAACTTGAGACTTTATTTCATAAATTAATAGCAAGACAATATAAATATATTTTACTTTAAAAATAATTACAAATAGGAGAATTTATTAAAAATAGGAGTAGTAATATACAACAGTAACTTGTACAACACCAAGGCCTATTTCCAATTACCAACTTCCTTTGCGAGAGATACTTGCACATAAAATAGACTAACTTCAGTTCAGTTCATGCATACTTTCGATTGGATGCAGCGAATGAACGAATGCAGATTTATGGCACAAGAGCCAAATCTTGCTCTTGCGCAATTGCCAAAGAAGTGATATTCCCTGTTTTTAGAAATAAACAACGTCTCGCTACAATCTGGTCTGACTCCTTACAAATGAAAAGGAATCCTTGAAAGGTTACTGATTCCTTTCTCATCAATTTGAATAGCGTTGATCAAAATAGGGTTTTAATCTCAGGGCATGGACATCTTTAAACATCCATCGTCTATGGTTTCCTTCCATACGTTCTACTTCATATGTGACATCAGATAAACGCCGAGTGGCAAAAAAAACGTCTTATGAGCTTCTCGGACAATCCAACCTTTGGTACGGGTGTAAAAACTTAAAATAAATCTCCTACCTTGTAGATGAGTGGTCGATGTCTTTGATCATAACGACATTTATCTTCAGGCTGGACTTAAAGAATGTGGAGTTTTGCCAGTTACCTAGCCTCATCAGCTCTGCTGATTACATGTTGTACGTAATTATCGTGTGTTTTAGTATTATTCGGGAGAATTACGTTGAGAAGACCGTGTATCTCTTCCACGAATAAAGAAAGATGAATGGAATTCCGTCGTACATTGTTTTGCTGAATTACAAACAAGGGTCACATATAGTTGAATATTGTCCCAATTTTCCTTATTCGACATCTACGAAAATGGACAGTATGTTCTTTAATGTTCTGTTAAATTTCTCTGTCAAACCGTCGGTCTGTAGATGGTAGGCAGTAGTCAGATGATGCAAAGTCAGGCACAACTGATTAAAATCTTTCACAATATTTGAAAAGAAAGAACGTCCTAAAGAACGACCTGTTATACTGACTATATTTCAGTATGATTTCTTCGACAGTAAAGTTAGCGATTTTGATGGCTTCAGAAGTTAGCAATGATTTTGCAACTATGAATCTCGCCAGGTAATCTGTACAAACAATGATCCATCTATTTCCGTTTCGTGTAACGTGAAAGCATTCAAGAAAATCTATTCCAATTTTTGCAAATGGTACGTCAGGAAGCTTCATCGTGTAAAGTTGACCTTCTAGAAGTTCAGAAGGAGATTTCTGTGTTTGACATTCTCTGCTGTGTGTCACATATCGGCGAATGCTGCCATAAAGTCTTGGCCAATAGTATTTTCTTCTTATTCGATCATACATCTTTGCGAATCGAAGATGTCTGGTAGTCGGTGCATCATGAAGAACTTTTACTAAATCTGATTGAAGTTGTTTTGGTACGACCAAGAGGCATTGCGCTCTCATAGGATCATATAGTTTCTATTGTACAATGTGCTATCTCTCATTTTATAGAGTTTCGATATTCGCTACGTTTCTTAAGCATTTTAACTATATATTTCACTTTGTGATCTTCCGATCGCTCTTTTCGGTAATCTGTAAGGTCCCCCAGATGAATATTTTACGTTAGCGAGCCAACACAAAGAGTGGTGGCCTGTTATGACTGTAAGGGGATTTCCAAATAGCTAAGATATGAATTTACTTATTACCCAGATGACAGTAAGACATTTCTTTTCCGTTGTTGAATAATTTCTGTCGGCTGCTGTTAAGGTCCTAGATCAGGGATGGGCCAACTCCGGCCAGCGGAGAGAATTTTAACTTGCCGGTCCGAGACAAATATAAAGAAATACATCTCTTTTTCTACTTTGCTAAAATATTATTTTTGTTCTACAAAGCATAAATTAACGGAAATAGCAAGCACAAGCAGCTTTTAATTGGTAAAGTGTTAAAATCGGTTCTTTGTTAGTTATAGCTGTAGATTGGCGCCAACAAGTGTTATCACTTTCTCAGGAAGCAGATATACGGAATCCAATAGAGGTGAATGAGACTTCACATGTGGCAGACTGCGCATTTAGGGCTCCAGCCAGTGGCTTTTTCTTTTGGTGCGAGTTCTAATATTATTGATTGCATATAGAAAAATTGCGGACATATAGCATCATTGTGAATAGTGGTGAAATTATTAACAGTATAGCGTAGTTTTAATTTTTATTAACTTCGCACTAGAAGCAACACGAGGGCTATTGACGACGGTCCTCTTAATATTAAACCTCGGTCAAGTGACGAGGACGACACCTGAGCTGGCACCCCTCTCCTAACATCCACACCACGCCAACGGGAGGACTTTGGGCCCCGAACAGATTTAACGTGCATCTGCCCCGGCTACACGGCGGGTCTTTGGCGGCCAAGGATCGAACCGGCGACTGAACGAAAACCGCCGGCCGTGAGTCCACGACCTCGACCACTAGGCTACCGCGGCCCCCACAGTATAGCGTTGAGAGTACTCGTTTCGGTTGTTTGTAAAATACTTTAACCCCAAAATGGCTACTAAAAAAAGTTAAGTTGATTCAGAGTGCCGAGATTTTAATGTTGAATGGACGAGGAAATAATTTTTTTACAGTGGTAAAAGATAAACCAGTATGTCTTATCTGCAATGAAGCTGTAGCAGTCTTCAAAGAATATAACATTTCCCGTCATTTCACATCCGAGCATAAGAGTTCCAATTACGAAGCAATGCCTGAATACGAAAGAAAACAAAATGCAGAAAGTTTTTATAAAAAATTATCAGAACGACAAAAAAATTTCAAAGTTAACAGTATCCAAGAAGCAGCTACGCATGAAAGTTACATTGTAGTATACAATACTGATTAAAAGAATAACGCTCTCAATGATGGGGAGTTCGTTAAACAACGCATGCTCCAAGTTTGTGGTGTTTTATGTACAGACAAGAAAAACAATTTTGAGACTGTAAGCTCATCTCGAAAAACGGTGACTTCTAGAATCGAAGCCATCGATAAAAATTTGACATCACAATTAGAATCAAAGATTGGCAGTTTAAATTTTGCTCCATAGCTATGGATGAAAACACTGATGGAAATGATACTGCTCAATTTGTATTATTTATAAGGGGTGTTGATGAGAATTTTGAAATTACCGTGAAACTGGCTTGCATGCGTACTTTAAACGGAACTACGATGGGATGGGATATTTTTCGTGAGTTTCAGGAAGGGCTTATAACTTTAAAATGCCTATAACAAATATAAGTAATATTATGGATCTATGGAGCACCAAATATGACAGGGAAAAAAATCTAGATTTCTTGGACTCTTTAATTAGAACTGTTCCGGGAACAATGTTGTTTTTCTCTACATTGTGTTATACACCAAGATACTCTGTGTAAATCTGCATTGAATATGTAACCCATGCTTGATGCAGTCGTGAAGCTTGTAAACACTCTCCGATCTGGTGGGCTTACTCACAGGCAATTCAGAGATTTTCTTCCGTCTGTGCAATCTGAATACTCTGATGTAGTATATTACGTGAAAGTAAGGTGGCCTAGTGCAGAATATGTTTTCGAGTGAGTTTGGCAGCTCAAGGACGACATTGTGTCGTTTTTTCATGAGAAACAGTGTTCTGCAGAGTGCAAAATGTTAGAAGATACACAATGGCTTTCGGAATTTGCATTTTTCATAGATCTTCTTTGTCATATGAGCAGCTTGAATGTCAAGATGCAAGGAAAAAATAATTTATCGACGATATCTGTTTCCATCTCAAGGCTTTTAAAATAAAACTTAATCTGTTTCCTGGACAGATAGCTAAGAACTTGTCTCATTTTCCGAGGTTAAATTCAATACACTCAGTAAATGAAGAGAAGCTTAAGAGTTATTAAGATGGATTGAAAAAACTGCATTTTGAGTTTGAACGCAGATTAAGGTTTCAGTGCCATTCAAACAGAATTGGAAATTTTTATCATGTCTTTCAATGTAAATTGTGAAGCAGTGAGGTCAGATTTGCAGCTTGAATTAATTGAGTTGCAATCTAACAATCATCTCAAGCAGTTCTTTCTAAATATGCCAAAGTTAGAGTTTTACAAATCAATATTAAAAGTAAGTTTCCCAAATTTGATATCTCACGCCCAGAAATTAAGTGCTATGCTTGTTTCCTCTTATAAGAAAAAGTTTGTTCAACTATGAACCTTAAAAAGAATTATTTCAAAAGTAGACTGGCAGATTGGCCTTTAGCCTCATTCCTTAAAATCATTGCATCTCACTTCGAACTTCAATATAAGGAATTTTAAAAATGAAATCACAATTTCCTTCATCTTATTAACCTATTTAAATTGTAAATTTTCTATATTGTTTGTATTGTTTTAGAAAAATTTATCTTAGCCCAGCAAACTTTTTTCGTTCGATTTTTGGCCCTCGATCGAAAAAGTTTGCCCATCCCTGACCTAAATGATCTTTTTCTGCCATCCTGGATCTTCAGTAGTATTACACTTATTCTATATCCAACTAGCGTCTGATTAGATTTTTACTTCAGCGATTGAAAGTTAATGTCCTAGAACAGTATATTCAAAGAGCAATTTATCCAGGTTTGAAGAAGCTTCTTTCTATGAATTGTTTCATGAAAACTTTGTATTTTTTTTCAATAACTTATGCAGGGGTTTCGCTGTATCAGCGAAGTTCCTGATAAATCTTTGATAAGACGAGAACAAACTACGAAAGCTTCGGACACCTGAAATATTTTCTAGAACTCAAACCCTTGTTATAGCAGTTAACTTTTCGGGATCTGGATAGATTCCACATTAATCGACTAAAGGGCCCAATGTCGCAAATTTCTTTCTTTCGAATGAGCATTTGTTTGAATTTAACGATAAACCTGCCTCAATTTCAAAAATGTTTTCAAAATTTGATACATTTCAAAAATTTTCTCAAGCATATTTGGTGTTCCTGAAAATTCAGCACATATAAAATGTTGTCATCAAAGTAGCACAGACAGATGTTCCACTTGAATCCTCGAAGAACTGTGTCCATCATCCGTTCAAAAGCTGCTGGAGTATTACATAACCCAAATGGCATAAACTTAAATTCATAAAGACCATCAGAAGTCACAAAAGCCCTCTTTTCCAGGTTTCTCATCCATTTCGATCTATCAATAGCCGGACTTCAAATCCATCAAAGAAATTTTTTTTGCACCAGCTAGGCAGTCTAAGGTATCATCTATGCGTGGCAGCGGTAAACGTCTTTTTTAGTAATCTTGTTGAGTTTTCTATAATAGATGCAAACGCGCCATTCACCATTTTTCTTCTTAACGAGCAGCACGGGAGATGATCACGAACTATCCGATGCTCGTAGGACGTCTTCCTTTAACATTCGTTGCATTTCCTCTTCTATCCCACTTCTCTCGCTGGCTGAGATACAATAAGCTCTTTGCTTGATCGGAGTACTATTGCCTGTGTCGATCCTATGTTTCATAGTTCAGCGCTCGGATTTCCTGTTAAAGTGGAATACATTGCTAAATTCTTCAAATAAAATTCAGTAGCTCATCTTTTTGGGCAGTTATGCGCCCAGCATCTAGCATACTTCTTAATTTTTCTCGAGTTACTTGTTTTCTGGGCTGATATCCCTGATAATCTTTTCAGATCTTATCATTCAGCGAGCAAATGGAATCATCTATTCTATGTTGATAAGCTAGTTCCTGGGATTCAATATCCATATCCCGTCGAAATCGTATGATCTAGTGGCTGTTGTTTCTACGAATAATCTCCATCTCTCTCTCTCTCTCTCTCTCTGCAGTTACGTATTACATGCCCCGGTCGTCTGCTGTGGTAACAGACAGGCACATTCTCGGTAGTTCTCCACAAATTGTACAATAGAATGGGTTTCTGACTAAACGTCTAGGCTGTTGCTTAATTTGAACTTGGTAATGTGGAGTAGTATCGCGTCTTTTTGCATTAGTGATAGAAGCAAGAGCTTCCACGACTTGTTCCCGAACTATAGATGCAATGTCCCCAGGGGATACGGATTCTTCATTGGTGTATAGAATTTCCGGTAGGATCTTCTGAAGCTCTTTCTTAACAATGCTACGTAACAGGGAGTGTAGATCAGCCACATGTCTATCGGAAGATACAATACGAACATTAAATAGCCTCTGAAACTTAGGCTGAATGATACATGTCCGTTTTAAGTTTCTCAATCTGTCTACAATGTCTTGCAAATTCATCAACTGTTTCATAGTCCTGAACCAGTAGGGTCTGATACAAGTCTTCTGCGATCCCCTTCGTCAGATGAGCTGCTATCTCGCTTTCCTGAAATACCGGATTTACTTCCGACAAAGGCAAATATATTTTGGATGTACGACTCGGATGTATCGTCGTGGCCGCGGTAGCCTAGTGGTCAAGATCGTGGGTTAGCGGGCGGCAGTTTTCGTACAGTCGCGGATTCGATCCTTGGCCGTGTAGCCGGGGCAGATGCACGTTAAATCTGTTCGGGGCCCAAAGTCCTCCCGTTGGCGTGGTGTGGATGTTAGGAGAGGGGGAGTCAGCTCAGGTGTCGTCCTCGTCACTTGACCGAGGTTTAATATTAAGAAGACCGTCGTCAATAGCCCTCGTGTTGCTTCTAGTGAGAAGGTAATAAAAACTAAATGAAATTAAACTCGGACGTATCGTCAATTCTTTGGACCCTTATGAGTAAGCAGTTTTGGGCTCGCGTTTTGGATCGTCTGTATGACAAAATGTATTGTTTAGGTAAACGTCATCCAATTCGTGAAAGTGTCCTCATTATTGTCAAATCATAGGCTAGTTGTTCCAGTGAGTAACCGTAAGCTATCTATTCCTAATAATGTAAGTTGCGGTTCTCTTACCCCGTAGATTGTAACCAGAAAATTCTACTACCCCGTGTTAATGAGTTGAGACTATATATATGTAATAAAAGTTGCATAAATACTTTTCTCGTATCGTTGTACCGTACGCAAAATGAATTATATTTAGTGAAGACAGGCGTTTTTCACTCAAATAACCGTATTCCACGAATTGTAACCAATCAAATAAAATAAATGTAAAGTGGAAGTTTCAGTTCATAAAAAAGCAAGAGTTGAGATGTTTATAGTATTTTTTTTAAAGTAATACTAATGAATCCCATTTTCAGTCTATAATGAACATCTCTGTTGATCAAAACACTATTCATTAAATATCCCAAATAACGGACATTTTGAAATTGTGAATATAACATTAATCCAATAGAATTTGAACTTTCATTCTAAAATCCAGGCTATATTACTTACGGGAACACCAAAACGTGCATTCAAAAGAATAAAAAATAATGGTTTTGGCGGAATTATATATTCCATCCGATTTCTTTCTCCTATTTTAATAATTTGTTTGTAGGTTTCACTGTATTTAAAAATATTTTTGAATGTCTCCAAGAATCGAAAATAAAATGTAAATACGCAGAACTTTTCGTTATTATTTTGTTTTTTCGGATGTACTATTTTGAGTCAAAATAAGTAAGTTATTGTCTAGATCCGAGGGCGAAAGTCTATAGGAATGTGTTCATTACGTTCTCGAAATCAAATTAGCTGGTAAACGGGAGCCTTAAGTTTACAATGACAAAAATATAAGTGTTTAATTTAAAAGTTGATACTTCCGCTTTGAAACACAAAATAATATTTTGAGACAGTTGATGTGATTTCGAAATAATTCTTTGTTCAGTTCATTCGCTATGTGTATTGTAATATTTAGACATATTTTAGATTTTAAATAAATAGTATGCTATAAATTCTTAAGAATTGAATTATTACATTTTCAATTAAATCTGATTCCCTCCCCCCAAATCTATAGGATACCGCGTAAGTATAGAAATATAACATTATATCTATATTACTTAAGTACGGATATATCTGAGCATCACAAAGCGTTCGTAACGTTTTCAAAACCTCATTCGTAAAATGAGCTATATCCAGTTGTCGCCTCAGCGGCGCAACGGTTAATGATCTTGATTTCATCGGTTTCCTTCTGATACTATTGGATCCAATTATTAACTATATAAGGTTTATTTTAATTCTTAAGATTCCTAGATTTGAACGGTATAAAATTTCGTCAAATGTGGCGAGAATGTTGCTGATAACATTTTTAATATAAGTGTAGACTTTTATGATATTTGTAAAATTTCGAACTTTCAATACTTTAAAAACGATTTGCAGATGTTGAGGTTATGATAGTTTGAACGGATCAAAAAATATGTTTTAAAGTATAATTCTTCCGTTAATTTAAGTAATTATTAATGATTACTCTATTTAGATTTTGTTTGATTTTATTTGCGTAAAAAGCATTTGGAAATAAATATGCCGATATTTAAAATTTATTTTACTGACAGAAAAAAAATATAACATTTGACTTATTCTTAACTATACAAGGGCCATGTATCATTAAAGAAAGACAAAAGTACTCAACTAGATTAATTCGTTACTAATGGTTATGAACAAACATGGTTACTTTTTCACATAATCACCGTGAACGTTCATGTATTTCTCATATCGGTGGACGAGTCCTCCGTTTTCCCCCTCCTAGGAACGTTGCCATTAGACCAGTTTAATGTGAGGTGGACTTGTAATTTGTTTGAGCGCTATATTTTGTTTTGTTTTAAATCGTTTGTAGCAGTCGTCGAAAAGTCTGATAATAGAATACTACATTGATCGCAATCCCCGGGTCCATAACCTCAAGGTGACAACGGGTTTTCCCCCAAACCCGTTGTCACATCTCCCAACTAATGAAGGTTTGTTTGACCGGACTTGTATTCTTGTCTCCCTTTTCATGAACGCTAACTCGCCCGTCTTTAAAGTTCTTATACTATTTACGCACAACACCATCACTCATAAGGGTTTCTTGAAAACTCGGTTCATTTTTCGGTAAATTTTGACAGCATTATTCTTTGATACTCGAAGAAAGTGAATAACACTATGCACCTCGCTTTTGTCGGGTGCATCAGTTGTACCATCCTTATTACTTAAATTTATTAATTGGCCAACTTCAGGGGGGAGACCTTGAAATCGTAAACATCTACGTAGCTGTTCCATTATCACGTCAGTATCCACACAAAATGTCCCGTAGAAAATACCCTTAAGCTAAACAAAGCACTAGGAATGATCTCAACTTGAGATTTTATTTCATAAATTAATTACAAGACAATAAAAGTATATTTCATTTTATATTTATTTACAAAATTAGGAGTAGTAAGATGCAATAGAAGCAACAATAATAAAGCCTATCTCCAATTGCCAGCTTTGGGAGAAGAATATATACATGAAGAAGAAGACTCACTTTGCTTTAGTTCATGAATACTTTTCTTAGGATGCGGAGAGTGAATGAATATATGTTTATCGTCCAAGAGCTAATTTTTGCTCTTAGGCCATTGTCAGAAAAAGAGTATCGCTACAATATTTCTCTCAACCGATTTCGGGCTTTATAATATAATCATTAATACAATTAAACATATTTTCTCCGGTAATTCTTTCATGTAAATATGCACGCATGAGTAATTCTTCAATACTTTTATCAAATGTAAAACAAACAAATTTTAGTTGTATAGTTAATCATGCGACATCCATGGACTCATCCATCTGTATGATTGTTTACATATTTGTTTACAATAGACTCTTAAAGAGAAGGAGAATTCTGTACGGATTGTAGGTTCTGCACACTAAAAGTAAATTTTCTGCTCACCAACGGTTCGCTATAAAGATACAAAAGAATGCAGTTGTCAATGTTATACAACTAAGTATATATGTTCTTAGAAGCTAAACACAAAAGTTGAATGCGAGAAAATTACCAATAATATAAAAATTAAAGAAGGAAGCTTAATGAAGGGGAAAACTTAATATCTCAGAATATTGGGGTACAAGAAAAAGTAAGAGAATAAAGAAAGTGAAGTTAATAACTCAGAAGTGATGTAAAAGGTGAAGAGAATATTAATACTTGTAAGTTATCTATTATATTATTCTTGCAGACTTATTTCCTCCAGAATTTTGCTGTCGATATGTTGAATACTTAACACGTGTTTTTAAGACGTTTTTATCTATGTTTATCAAGAATATATCATCAAATTAGTATTGTTAATACACACACACACACACACACACACACTGTGTGTGTGTGTGTATGTGTGTGTGTGTGTGTGTGTGTGGAGCACATATTAACTTCTTTGCGAGAATGACTTCTTTGAAATAAAGTATGAAAATGAATGTTTGTTTATTATATTTTCCAATTTGAAACAAAAAACTATGGACACTATATTTTCAAACAACGGACATTATATTTTCCAATTTGAAACAAAAATTTAAAAAGAAGGAAATTCAAAAATTAAAAATTTGAAAAAAAAAAAAAGAAAAAACGAAATTGAAAAAAAATCCACATGTGGGGAGAGATAAAGGAAAAGAAGGGAATGTGATTTTTGTTTATAAACTTTGTACTTAGTAGCAGCACGAGAGCTTTTGACAACACACCTCGTAATTTTGAACATTGGTCAAGTGACGAAGACAACACATTAGCTGGCATCTCTCTTTCCCATATCATGCCAATAAGAGGACTTGGGACCTCGACCAGTTTTAATATGAATCATTCCCCCTGTACGTCATGTCTTTAGTATCATAGGCAAAACCTACAACTTGACGGAAACAATGGTGGTCGTGAAAACGTGACCATGAGCACTAGATTACCGGTCCCGAAAATCTGGAAATCCTGGAAGGGGACAGAAAGAATATCATTAATATTTTTCATATTTTGAGCATAAATGAAAAAAAAAAAATTATAACATTCCCCAGATTGATGCATTTCACGGATCTTCCTCGGAGGTTCATACAGAAGAATTTCGGTTCCAAAATAAAAATTTACCAACTCATGTAATAAAAGAATAGTTTGATGAAATAGTGAATGAGAAAATTTTTTTATAATAGCGATGGATGCATCAACAATTCAAAGTAGGATACCAATCACAGGTATCACAAAAAAAAAAAAAAAAAAAAAAAAAAAAAAAACATATTTTGCCTATATGGTAAATCATATCAATTCTATATTTACAACAGAAGGCCTTGCCATATGTCATGCTCTAGATGACTATACTGAATTATACAAAAAAATATGTTAATTCTCTCCAATAGCTATGTTGTGCCTTCTGCATGAAAAATTGTAAAATCTTTATACAGTTGCATTTTCATACCCATATGATTTTGCTTTGGATTCCGGGACATTCGAAAATTTCTTGGAATATACAAGCGGATTATTTCTCAAACTCGGTAACATAATTCAATTATATGTTATACATGACCGAATTGTCCCAGAAGACATCAATAACGATATTTTCCACGATAGAATGAGAACTAATGAAAACTTATTCCAGCAAATATTTTGAAATTTTAGGAAACATCCCCATAGACATAATATCGAAATGGAGAAAAATAGGACAGAGAAAATACTAAGCACTTGAATCATCAGCAAAATTATCATAATCTCAGGGCTTTTGCACAAATTCAATTTAAATGATGCTGAACAATGTAGTACTTGCAACCATTTCAATGATTTGGAATATATTCTTTTTGCTTGTAATAAATATGCATCCCACAGAAATCTTCTCTAGAATATACTCAAGTGAGATCCACATTACAATATGACTTTCAACGAAATTTTGGAGAGAACAGCAGCTAACAAACAAGTATTTTCTGAGCATTCTTGCAGAAGATGAAATTTTTTTTGATATTTATTGAATTTCAAGAATCTGCGAAAGGGGTTAATAGCCTATGATGCTCTATATCCCGCATAACACCAACCAAACAAATAATTATATAATCTACTTATTTATGGATCCGTTCTGTGTTTCCCTTAGTAATAAATGATTGCTATCGAACATACGTTTATTCATTGATTTCATATTCGGTCATGCATATCGTTTTAGTCATTTTTCTTCTCCAAATGGGCCTCGATTTGCTTCGATTCTAAAAAAGAAAACACTTAAAATTGGAAAAATAATAATGTTGTAAAAATATGAATTGTTAAGCACAGTATAGAAAAAAATATTTTAACCTAATGCATATTTCTTATATTTTTAAACTCCTTATGCTTAAAAAACATGTAAATAATAAATTTAATACCATTCTAATTGTTCAGATCAACAATATTGAACTTAAGAAAAGAAATCGTATTGTCTTAAGAAGCCATATAGTGGTTTATGAATTTTAATTATGGTTCCATTTATTGTGCAATGTTAGAAAACAGAAAGAATCAATTGCGCCTAAGTAATTGAGTGCATGGTCCCCAAAAGGTTTCCTTCCAATATCTCTGGAGTAAGTGATCAAATTCGAATGAAATTTGGAACGTACCATTTAGACCATTTGCTACTTGACTCTCCAAAAAATTAGGATTCCATAAATGGAAAATTCATTTTTAGATCTTATTTTATTATGGTAGTTAAGTTAATAAATCAATTAACAACATGATTTAGTTTACTTCCAGCCATTAAGTGTTATACCATGCATTCGACCATAAATGGCTCAAAATGTGCTCTATACGCAGTTAAAAATGGTGTAACAAACACCACTGACACCAAATGTGATTTACCTTAAACAACCTCACAATAAACAAAACTCAATCATTCAATGGATCTTTGCGCATATCAACATAGAAGAAAATTTATCAACGAACTTCCTAACCTAGAAAGCTTGAAATAACCAGAATTTTCCTACTATTACACTAACATATTCAAATGCCGTAATTAAGTGCAGACTTGGCAGCTGACCTTTGAAGAAGTCTCTAATTAGAGACCTTACATATCAATAACATCCACAATATCAAGATTCAAAACAAATCACTGCAAACGCATAAAAATTCCCTTTGATAAAGCAATAACAGATTGTAGAAACTGTTCGAATACTCCAATGACATCAGAGCATATTAGTAACGGTCCAATCATTTTTTTCGAACCCTTTGAAACTCGACATTGCCTCGCATATTTATTAATCTGGAATTTCTATACAAATCCTAAGGCACCTGATCTGGCATTTACTGTCTTTCATGACTTTGAGAATAACTAAAGTATATTCTGTATTAACCATGAACAT
Organism: Nephila pilipes; assembly: GCA_019974015.1. NCBI lineage: Eukaryota > Metazoa > Arthropoda > Arachnida > Araneae > Nephilidae > Nephila > Nephila pilipes. The sequence continues at coordinate 454,387 of BMAW01056954.1, read as the reverse complement.
AATGATAACAAGAGTAACGCCATTTTTTACAGACGCGAACAGAATTGAAAAAGTAAATGAAGGTGTCCTATTTTTTTACCACTGTACTGTTTCGTAAACACGAAATTTTCTATATCTATTATTGCTGCGTAAGTAAGGTTGATATGTAACATCATCCGATAGAAAGATAATCGTACAAATGGAGATAAAAATCATTTTGTTAAAATTATGAAGAGAATGTAGAAGTGCTGATTATATACTCATTATCTACACCATTGCAGCTCATATAGCGGTGAAAGACGCACGAGAATCCAGAAATGACTTCATTGTTTGGAAAGCGGGTTTGAACATGTGTGCCTGATATTTGGCACTCCATATGTCACCCGATCCTATTGGTCGTTTGAATTCAGTGTTTCGCCCCATTAGCGGAAATGACCCCGAAAACGTATGATTACCTCGTAATGTTTGATTACAACATAATTAGTTTCTGGACTATGTTTCTCTCTCTCTCAAATCTTTAATTTTACAGGATACAAAATCAATTCTTTATTTTGAGGTCATAGTTTATTAATTATACTTATTTCTTTTAAATCATTAGTTTTTTTTAATAATGGATGTTATTTAAAAAAAAATGCGTAGTAATTAACTGAAATAAATCTGTAGAAGTTATCCATTTACAGCAAAGTGGATAGCACTTATTCAGTTTTAATCTTCTAAATGTATGTAATAAAAAGTTAAAAGTTATTATCCAAAGGGTGATTTAAATAAATTAAGATGAATCACTTATCCTTCATTATATGGATGAGTATATATTTGTTACGAAATGACACCCCCCCCCATCTAAATGTATAAATATGAAAAATTAACTCGTATTTTCTTTTTTTAGATGTAACATAGGGGAATATGGACAAACAATGTGAATGAAATCTCTTTAAAACTATTGTACATAAACGTATGTAATTACGAAGCGTAAATTTTAAACATATACGGATATTGTTGTCAACGGTCTAAAATTCTCCTAGGGTGCCCCCCCCTTTTAAATCTGTTAAATTATTTTTAATTTTTCTTTTTTTTCCTGGCTGGTAAAGTTTTAATATTCCAAAAAAAAAGCTTAAATATTTAATCCGACATAAGCTATGAACAGATTTTACTTGAGAACTTTTTCTAGTGAAACATTTGCAAAAATTGTAAAAAATACTTAAGTCCCTTAGGATTGGTATAAGCCTTGTATAAAAAGTTTTATTTCTCAAAAATTAGATCGATACTCCCCCTGCTTAAAATCCTTCCGGAATCGGGTTGTGAGTGTTACAGTTTCTCTTTTAATCTCTTCGCAATTTTTTCGTAATGTTTACATTTATAATTATAATTCGAGCTATCCAGTTTCAGATTTCAGGATTTTTTTCTTAGGTATAGTAGCCAAACCTGTTAAAAGCCATTAAACACATCGTAAGAAAAATTACAATCTGCTTTCTGCTTCAAAATTTTATTTTCTAAGATGTATTCTTAAAGACATATTTAAAAACAAATATATTAAAAATATATTTAAGGGTTTGCTAAAGATTAAATTTATTTTAAAAGCATATTTAAAGATTTATTTACTTTAAAGATATATTTCCAAAATAAAGATTTTTTTCTTAGGTAATAGACAAACCATATCAAAATCACTAATGGCATTGTCAGGAAAATTATATCATGCCTTAAATTAGGAAAGGAAGATAAACAGTTTTGCTTCTTAGGAACTAGAGCCCAAGTGGCTGATTTGTTCAATTTATTGGCAAAGAAGCCATATTTGGCTTAACTGCTTGCAACATACACTCGTTAATTTTCTAGAAATCAAGCTTATTGCGCAAATAATTGTTAAATGTCTATTTGTGATCTAGACATAAGGTGAAAGAAGTAATAAAATGGTAGAAATAAAAGAAAAATTTATTGATTAAAAAAAAAAAAAAAAAAAACCCAAGGCAATCTGGAGACACATTCGCTGTGTTTACCAAAGACAGAAAAATCCGTGGGGGAGGGAAAATATCACACGGTTACCTCAGTATCGTAAATAAGTTATAGACCGAAATGAACAAGTAATCTTAATCATGAACCTGATGACCGGCGATGTTCTAATGAAGACACGAATTTGACTCCTGTTTCCGCTAATGACTCACAATGCTGAATAATAAGGACTTTTTGTTATTTGCGTTAAAAGGATTTAGATCTGAATCTTCTCACGCAGTGTGAAAAAAGAGAACGGTGCCATCTCAGCTGTCGCTCTCATCATGAAATTCTGATTAAAAATTTCGAGGTTCATCGCTCATAGTCTTCGTGTAGCTTTAAAGCAACATGAAGTCAAATCAACAATAGTTTGAACTAAAATTGAAGACTTCGTTAAATTTGTGGACTAATACGAGTATAGGCGACTATAATCATTTTATTATTCATTAGTTATATACATCTTGGAATTTTTCCTACAAATATGTATGACTCTTTGTAATGTTTTGCTACTTTTATTATAATCTCTATAATTCATTCAAATCAGAATGAAATATTACTGTACTTACATAATAGAAAACTTTTTTATTTTTATTCGATTTTACTTTATGTATGCGAAACATTATATTAAACAGAAACAAGTTGAAATTTCTTTTCTCTATAACATTCAAAGAATTTTTGATTAATGCTATAAAAAATAAAAAATAAAGCAATCAAAAGTTTACATTAAAAAGCAATACAAAGCTAGTAAAGCAATCAAAAGCTTTATATTAGTAGAGTAAGCGCTGTTTAATCCGACACGTTCGAGACCACAGTCATACCGAATTAGAATTAACAGAGATATGAAAGATAAATCTCTCTGGATTAAAATTTAAACGATTAGAACATGAATTTAATCTGTTTACGCGCATTCTGAACCAGTGAAGACCGTATAAACATCTGACAAAGTATTTCGTCTTTCCAGCAACTATAAAATTAAACTCAAACATTGAACATTAATTTAATTGAATATTATTGTAAAGGTAAGTAAGCACAGCACGCGATCAAAAAATTTATAAGTGCACAATGATAATCCAAACAAGTTGTGAACTATCTACACTATGGCAAGAAAGAATACTCAAAATCGTTACTGTTCAAAGAGAGTGTCTGTAATTTGTTCGTCACTCACTTCTTCGACCACTAACACTTTTATATCGATTTCAAACCTATATGTAATTTTCTTACGAAAACATTGTTTGGCGAGCATTTTGTACATCAAGCCCCCCATTTTAACTGTCACAGGTAACGTTCAAATCTGGTTTCACAACTTTATCTAGAAACGCCTGGATTCCCATGAAAAAAATCCGAATGCGAACGGCTTCAATTTTATTCGGAATAGATAAGAACAAAACTGATAGCATATCTTGAAAAGTTTATGCTTTAAAGAGTATTCAAAAGTGAAAATTATAAATGTATCCGTATAATGTATTCTTCATCAGCGCTCTTTTCTTGTATATTTATTAGAAATATTTTTTGCCAGCCATTATTTTATCAAAGAATTTTATATAAATGCTTTTTTTCTGAACTTCTTTTAAAAATATTTAGAAAAAAAAAATATAAAAAAGCCTCTTTAAACCTCTTTTTTTTAAATTACTTTTTCTTATGAAAAAAAAAATGTTTTGACGAAGTTTAATGAAATCTCATCTGCATCAAAGAGAATCTTGCAAAAACTCCGCAGCCATAGTTACATTTAAATTATACGATAATTATTATTTAAAATTCATCTTTGTCAAAATGTTAAAACAGAATATTGTGTAGCATTTAGTTTTCCACTTCATGTTCTTGAGAGGCTGTTTACATGCATTTTAAAGTGGAAACTAAAGAAAAGTTCTAAAAATCACACGTTGTATTAAAAGATTACTGTGTATTTATTCTTTTTTGAAGAAATACAGTGATAGTATTTTGTTCCAAATTTGAAGCATAACACTGTTTTGTTAGATCGTTTAATGACGTTTCGCATATTGCTTTATCATTCAAAATATGAACAAATATTTTAGAGCTGGCTTCACATGAATGTACAATGATCTGATGTTTTAGTGAAAACTGAACTGAACGTTTTAGTGGAATTGATTTTTATAATATTCCTGAATAGAATCAAGATATTCTTAATTAACTGCAAAAAAGAGACGTATTTAACAAAGAGGTGTAAAGAGATGTATTTAACAAAGAGGTGTAAAGAGATGTATTTAA
>BMAW01056954.1:421293-450189 GCA_019974015.1 Nephila pilipes | reverse complement strand
GTGTAAAGAGATGTATTTAACAAAGAGGTGTAAAGAGATGTATTTAAAAAAGAGATGTAACAAAATACTATTAAAAACTTTTAATATTTGCATTTAAAATCACATTTTTTTTATTATTAATGAAGAAAATTTTATTACGACTTTAGCGGATATTTTAAAATAAAAGTTTTCTGACATAAATTTGTATTCATAGAAAAAAAAAGAAAAAAAGTTTACTAATTTTATTAATTTGCCTGTGAAAAATGTTTCACCAAGACCACTGCAGATGTAGATGGTAAAGTAATTTCAAATTTAAAAAATTAAATCTTTCCTTGCCCTATAATACTGTAAAAGGCTTATTAACTTTTTATATTTTTTTATATTGTAAAAGAAGAGTGTAGTTTATGAACCAAATACATCAAGATTTAAAAGATTATATCTTAATTCGACATTAAATCAACTTCAGAATATTAAATATATAAGAAACATTGTACAGTAAAAAATTATAAGAAAAGTCTGGAAATTTTTTAACACGGAAATAAAAATCTATTACGTTATTAAGATTTTATGGAAAGATTTCTATGCAGATAAAAGAAATATAATCTCATATAAATAATTCTATGCAAAAAAGTCTTTTTTCATCTTAACTGTTTTTACTTCCAAAGAACACAAGAAATTAGGACTTTCTTTGTGAAAATTGTTTATTGAGAAATAAATAAGAGCCCCTCACGATTATCTTATAAAACAATTATTGACATTTTCTAAAGGTAATGCTCTGTAATATACATTTATAACATTTTTTATTTAAATAACGAAAGAATAGATCACGTTCAAAAAATTGATACTTGATTAAAAGATTTTAATACGTTTTTAATTAAATTACAGATAAATTTTTGATATATTTTATGAACTATAGAGCATTCATTGCATTGCAAAGCTTGTTCACCAAATATTTTCCAACTCGAGTGGAATACATCAGAAAATTCCATTCTGGCATTTCTGCTTAAAATGAGAAATAGTTTTGAATATGAGAGAGAATAATTATGTTGTCATTTAGTTTCTAGCGACTTGTTTTGCAAAATGGTTCAAACTTATATATTAAGAACGGTTTTTTTTTTTTTTTTTTTTTTGGAAAAAGCAGCATAATTAGAATAACATAAATGTTAACAGGAAGTTTATTTATTTACTGAACGTGTTGTGAGGACAGTAGAAATAAGGTTTTCAGATAGTGTTACTTAAAACACTTTTACACGAAACCTTCGATGTCATTTATTATATGATGATAACAAAATCTTTTTTCATAACACAGCCTTTCACTTAACAAATGATACTTAACATCTTCACCATGCGGATAAATATATTCTTCTAGAAAGAGATATGATTGTAGTCACAAACTGTAATTAATCATTCTTTGTTAACTAGCTATCACCAAATGCAACTTCAATAATGAAAAGGCAAGCACACAAATGACAAATGAAAAATTGACAAATGACTAATGAAATTATACTGATACTGTCATTTTTTATTACTTCAGATTGATAGAAACTGTTTAGAAATGTATTCAATAGTTTAACCATTTTAAAAAGGAATTACTATATTAATATTGATCATGTTAGAATTACAAAACATGTCGCTTTCAACAATTTTTAATAGATTTTTAAATATTATTTTATAAATCATATTTCGATTATCATGGGTGATAAAAATTATGTTATATAGTATTCAGCGAAATAATAATCTAAGAATAATTTTCTTAATAATCTAGAAACTCCTTAATAATCTAAAAACTAAATATGTGTTTCACAATGCATTTAAATCACTTTATTTTTTTTTTCATTTATAAAATTATAAAAGTCATATGCAGTATAGTTTGAAAACATCCTTGATGTTGGTGATTTGTAATAAGTTATTTGTGATTTGTGATAAGTTATACCAAATTTTTCAAATGATTTACTTTTTTGTATTCGAGTACATACAAATTTGATTAATCTCTTATATATTCTTGAATTATTTACGTGAAAAAATGCTTTTAAATTGTCTTTAATTCCTTTTTATTTTCTAATTTTAAATGAAGTTGTTTGAAACATTTAATCTTCTTAATTTCTCTGTTTCATATTCATTTGAAATATAAATTGAATCTATATTTCATTTTCGCGCTTTTTTTTAAATGTAAATTTATTTGTACTTACATATTCTTTACTTTTTATCAATTTTTCCATTTTTTTTAAACTGAATTATATTCTCATCACCAATTAAACAATTTTCTTCTTCTTTTTTCAATTATTTGTATATATATCCATCTTTGTAACTCTACTTTAATTATAGAAAGGAAAATTATCTTTAATATAATTAATTTATACAAAATTTATGAGGCATCCAATTTTAGAAAAATGCATTTTCATAATTGAATTTAAATCGTACTAACAATACACAAACTTTATCTATATTAGGGAGCCAATTATATTAAGTGTGAATTGATTGATTATTAACATCATTATTAGAATCTACACCAGAGCAATTGGCAACGGACATCGACATTTTGAATCTCATTCAGGTGACAATCTATACACCTGAGCTGATACCCCACTCTCCTATTTCTTCACCATACAATCGTGAAGATTTTGAATCCCGGCAGATGTAACGATATTTTTTTAAAAAATGAAGTTTTTTGAAACTAAAATGAAACTCTTTTTTTTTTTTTCAAAAAAGAAATATCTCTCTTCTATAAAACTTACGAAACGGTTATATAAGTTTCCAAATGCATGGTACATTAATCTTTGAAATTCTACAGGGGCGTTAGTATAAAGCCACAAATTGTCCGGTTTCATCTAGAATAATAAAGACAGTTCTTAATTTTGCTTCTTCGGTTAAAGGTATTTGAAGATAACCATGTGCTAAGTCTAATTTGGTAAATAGACTGCACTAGTACAATTGTTCTAATAAATCATCTATTTTTGATAGGAGAAATGTATCTTATATCGTCTGGCTATTTAAATGTCTATAATCAAGGACTAAGCAATTTTCACCTGTCTTTTTCCGTACAAGAAGAATAGGGCTAGCATAAGGTTAACGTGTATCTGAGACTATGCCATTTTCTTTCCATACACTTACGATATCTTTAATAACTGCTCCTTCTGCGGTATTTGTTTGATACGGCTTCATACATATCGGCTTAGAGCCTTCTATTTCTTTGATATCCATTTTCCTTAAATTTGTGCATCCTAACTCCGATATATTTAATGCAAAACAATCTCTGAACTCATTAAATAAACGAACAATATCTTGTCGTTGTTGTTCCGTCAAGTGTTCATCAAATTTTATTTGTTCCAAGGTTATAGGATGTCGTTTTACGTTTGTTTCATTAGCAATAACACTGTAAATTTCTACGGGTTAGCTATCATTAGAAACATAGATATAATTTGAATGAGGGTTAGAATTTATCTTATCTACTAATTCCGAAAAGTGTAACAGCCAATCTGAAAACTTAGTGCACGCAACATTTTCTGTATGATTTATGATCTTCCCTGTTAACCTCTTCAATATAACTTTGCACAAAAAACCATGAGATTACAAGGACGAGAATAATTTAGATTCCCCATTAATAATTCAATTTTGAGGAATGACTCAGTTGGAACGTTGTATTATTCTTTTGTAATATATTCATAAATAACTGTGTTTTATAGTGAATAAAATACATACTGAATGAATGAAATAATTTCTAATAATAATTTTTAATAATAATTTCTTTTTTTCCCCTTTAAATTCAGTTTATATTGAAATTGAAAACAAATTTAAATGGCTTAACAAATATTACTTAAGGAGGATAAGAAGCAATTTGATTTTGTTCATTTGTCTCTAAAGCAGTTTTCTGAATGAAATCAAATCATTTCAAAGAAATTTAATTTAATATTTATTTCTACATTTTTGTTCATTTTTACAACAACTACCATAATATGTTTGCCTGTTACAATTAAATCTAAAATTAATATTTTGTGTTCATTTCATCGCTGTGTATCGCGCTCATATTAAAAATTTAATTGGATAATACTTATGCTCAAATGTCAATCTAAATCTATATAAAAGGCAAACAAACTGTTCATTCGTGAAAATTTCTGCTGCCATCTGTTATTTAGGTCAAAATATTCTGAAATTAGTATGCACATAAGCTAAAATGTTAGAAAATAACATGTATGTCTGACTATACCTGATAGGAGAGATTCTGTCTGCTTCCATATATTACAAGTGCATTAGTGAAATCCTTTTAGATTATGTTATTTAATACGAAATTCGGATTTAAAAAGGCTCCTTACCACGATAAAGTAATTTAAATCATTCAAATCTACTCGAATGACGTCATATTATGAATGCTAATTGCAAATACATTTACATACTAAATTCCGGGAGTATAATCATTTTGGGGGCAAATGAATTGATGGGCTTTCACAAACTAATTATCAGCGAATGGGCCTTTCGACAAAATTTAACAAATGGGATTGAGAAGTCTACTTATTTTACATTTATATGACACATTGAAATTCCAATACATATATATTAATTTTCCAGTCAAGACAAGTCACCGTTAAAATAATCTAATACGTCTTTACAGATATCTCATTTAACATACAGTAATCCTGATGTATGATTTCGGTACTTTGCAAGAAATGGATTATTCTAATCATATTATTCATTTCGAAATGCGCTTAACAACATTTTAAAACAAAAATATAAATGCTTAAAATATTGAAACACTTATTGAATTATTTATTAATTTTATCCCTTTATAAGCCGTGGGAGTTATATTTTTGAATTTAGAAATATTTAGACAATTGGAAAATTTATTTATCAGTATTACTTATTTTATTATATACATCAAGGTTATAATGCTTCTCTTTTATTTACTTAAATGTTCTTTATAATAATTTTCAATGGATAATCACACAGTTATATATTTAAATGAAGAGATGCCAGATAATTCTAATGTCAGTATGTTCAAGTTATAAATATTTATGCAGTATTGCGCCCTCAAAATCTACTTTTCTACAATGGGGTAGGATTATAGTTTTTGATTAAAATAAGTTCATTATCACAAAATCACTCAAGTGAAAAATATCACTGGGGTTCAGGGTTCGAGTGAAAAATCATATTCCCTTCTGTATAGACTTATTCCAACAAGGATCTTTGGATCGCTGTCCAGTTAACGAAATTCATTTATTGCGCTGCAATCTCTATCATTCACTATCTACTGACCATAAACTTCAATATTCATTTCTTCGTCACTCGTATATGCATCTCCTCACATACATTCATTGCACTTCTTAACTTCAACCTAATTTGCGTATCTCACGTTTCATTTTATTGGGGCGAAGCTTTATTTTTAAAATTTAAATAAATAAAAAAAAAAAACCCGAAAGTTGGTAAAAAGGTGAGAAAAAATGCGATACATCCCAACGTTCCAAGATTATAGTTATTTAAAATTTAAAATGAATGATCAGAAAAATAATCTTACAAGAAAATGAGTTTGCAATTATGTATCTCAGTAGCGATATTGCGGACTGTTTAAAAAATTAGAGAGGTTGTTTAATTCAAAAGACTTTTTCCTGGAATCGATTCCAATGGCACAGTTGAATTATTTTGTAACATTATATGTTACAAAATGATTTTGTTGCAAAAGTTGATTTACAAACACATTATGATCTTTTAACAGATCATTAAAACATGCAATGTAAGAAATATTTTTCGAAAAGCCTCTACTTCCCACACTTGATGCACTTTATTTTGAAAATAGATTAAAAAATTTTAGTCATCAACAACAGAATCGTGGATTTCAAATTATATAGTGAGAGTAAATTAAAATAATAATTCTAATCCTTCTATTTCTGAGAATATACAGTGTATTATTACTGTGAATTTAAAGTATATCATAGCTTAATGATTATAGTTTTTAACACTTTTTACCAAAGAATCGATACAATTTTTATGAAAACATTACATACAGGGCATGTCATTGTGTTATTCATGATTGGTAAGCAAAAAGTGCTACAGAAATTTTAAATTTTTATAAATTATATGCTACAATAGCTAATTATATTTACTTATATTAAAAAATCCTTGACATTTGAAAAAATAATCAAATACATTACAAAGTATAAATATGGAAAGTAAGTACTCGTATGGATATTGCTGTGATTTTAACTTCAACCTATATATATCCAAAGACTCCTATCAAAAATCAACTTTTATTATACATTTCACTATTTACTCAACTATTAATTACCTGAAAAACAATAGATATTTTTTAATTATTTGACTCATAATAATTCGTACTTAGTGTAAATAGAAGAAAACTCATTGACGAATACTTTATAACAATTTACACAAAAAGAATATATTTCTTAAATCATAAAGCAGAATTAAAATGCCGATAGTTTATTGTTATACAGAATTAAAATGCCAATAGTTTATCGTTAATTCCGATCGCCAATAGCCCTCGTGTTGCTTTTCAGCGTTTAATTAGTCAACCTAAGCTATCAATCTGGAGTTTTACATTCGTCTTATATTTTAAGTTAAATTTAGATTATTTACTACATTTTGAGTTGGGGAATATTACTTCCATAATAATGCACAAAAAAGGCAATCTAAAATTAAAATTTATGGCATCAGTATTAAATGAATAAAATATTTTCTAGGAATAAGTAATTTTTCGAGGTACTGATATGAAGAGATGGAAAATGTAATAACATTCGGTAAATGAGGGAGTAAACCAAAACGAATATTGCCATAATACATTTTTGAGCAAGATAAGATAATATTCATGAGTTTTAGAGAAGTTCCCTTTTTTACAAAAAAATCCGTTAAAAGTTTTTCTAATATAAGAAGCAATACCAATTTAAAGCTTGTTTTCCTTCGAATAAAGAATTTCGCACCGAATGATTATTTGTCAACTTAGTGAGTAGAATTTGTGCTTTCCGGAATATTTCTATTCTAGACACATTTATAAACAAAAAATAAAAGAACCTCGTGTAACAAAATTTTGAATTTAAATGGAAGTAAAACGCAGTTTGGAGTGTGTTATTATTCATTAGCGAATATATATTCCTTTTCATTAATGCTTCTTTCTCTTAATTTATTCATAAATATTAATAATAAGAGCAATAAATGAGCAAAAAGTGAGATATTTTTGCTATATCACACTTGTTCTCCACTATAGATGAAAAAGGTCTATTCAGTTCGATAAAAAATCATATGAAAAGAAAATAGTTCTGCAGTTCTTCTCTTAAAATAAAGATTTTCCCTAAGCCATTAAGTAGTTTTCTATAATTATCTGACATGATCAATTCATTTTGAAGTAAATGAATCGATAAAGAAAATCTGTTAATTTCGAAGCGGATTTCGAAAAAAAAAATCATCCTTTTTTCGTCTTTCATTCCTTATAATGATATTCTGAAACAAATCTCTAAATGATTCAATAATTTAAATTACTTTACCGAGACAGAAAAGTGAAATGAAAAGCTTTCGTACAGTAAATGAACCGAACGAAACATATTTTTCTAACCACATTTCCTTCTAAATGACACCAAGACGATATGTGATACTTTAAGAATATTTTGTGTCTTAAAACATTTGGTAACAATTTTGGAAACGTTCGAAAGAAATATAATTATTTAAGACAGCTTTTGAAAGCTGTAAATTAAATCTGGGATAAATTTAAAATTCATGTTTATAAATTTCGCACATCCTTGTGTGAAATTTTAATAGGATAAATAAGTTACATTTCATACACAAAGGAATACAAATCAAAATATCACTATAAATAATGGATGTAATTGTATTTGAAGGTTATGGATGTGTATATAAGAGATGAATTGTTGCTTTTTAAAACTTGAGTAATCACAGTGAGATTTATTAATAATAATCGAAATTAGTTCTACAAAATGTACACTACATTAAACTTTTTTTTAAAAAAATAATGTTATAATGTGAGCAGTCTTTCAAATTCTGATGCAGCATAAATACCTTTACTAAGCCTCTACTCTTGCATGGTGGTTTAATAAAATCTTTTAATATGAAACAGTGAAATGGATATTATGAATGTCAGAAAACTATATTTTAACCAATATCCAATAACACAATATTTGTTTTTCTTCATGAAAACAGCACAAATGTTTTCTAACGTAATTATAGTTTATAAGGATAAAATACACCAAAATTCACTTCGATTGAAATACATCAACAATTGCATTGATCTAAGAAAGGAGAATTCAAGTATCACTTAAGTTCTTTTATCTTCGCTTAATAATTGATAAAGGTCATTCGCGAACAGTGTGTAGACAATTTTAACGCGGTAAGGATCAAATCAGACTTATATTTTAACAACGAAATGAATACTTTAACGGCATCTTATCGAAAGCAGTTGCTGATTAAAAAAAAGTTTACACGTTTCACAAATTTCCTTAGTTCCATTTGTAGTGAACGTCTTCGAATAGTGAAATGAATCTTATGAGAGTGCGAAATCTAACATTTAATTGCTCTAATCACAAAAAAATAATTTCAATTTAAGTTCAAACACAGATAAAGTAATTAAAATAGTAGATTATATTTCAAAATAGAATTTACTACTCCCCCCCCCCCCGCGCGGCCGCCGCTCTCAAAAAGTTTTAAATCTCCATCCACAAGTACTAACAATTTCTACGACATATAAAAGAACACGCTTACCGGAATGTGATGCAAGTGAAGTCTCTAAATATTCAATCAACCAAACAGCAATAAACTTAAGGGTCAACAAATCATGTAGACACACAAGAAACTCCCCACGCCTTTTTCACTCATACCCTTTCTGTTACCGTAACCTTATTTCGAATTCAAATCACTGTCTTATTTATACGACATGATTCATCTTCACTTCTTAAATTTACTTAATTTGCATAATTAAATTGATTTGAAAAAATTGGAAACTTAATTATAAATTAAAAAAGAACCCTGGATCTTAGTTAAGGGAAATGTTGAAGATAGCCCATGTTACAACGGAATCACTATTACAATCCCGTATATGTGTGCATTATTGACGAAATGCATCAAAATTCCTCATTAATAAGGAAAATTGCAGGTTATTAACTGCAATCTTGGTCTTTTCTAAATACTCTATCCTGTGCCGTTGCCAACAATGATTGAGAAATTTAAAGTAATAAATATTAAATCATCTTCATATTCTAACCGAAATGTGCTTTAATACTGCCAAAGTGTCTATAACGTAGTTGTTGATTTCACAAAACGGCTTAAGTATTCCCCACATTTTCTCGGTTCCTATAGAAATTTATTTTATATTTTATAAAATCACTTTTTATTCTCACTTACTAAGAGTATTTATTTAAATGCAATAAACTATTTCATAATGGCGGAACTCTTTTATATGTGGCGATGAAAAGTTCCAAACATTTTGCCTGCTTTGAAAGAACGTATTAAGAATTTTAAATAACATTTGCAAGTTTAATACACAAGTGAACTACTTATTTTTAACGAATCAATTACATTTATAGAGATAATGGTTATATTTTTATGTATAAAAATATATATAACGTATGAAGAATTTTAAATTAAGTAAAACAAGTGTTAAACGGTGTAAAAGTATGTCTAAATTACAAATTATTTCCAATCAATTAAAGTAAACTAACAATTTTCAAGCAATAAAATAAATATTCATTGTTTTTAGCTACTTACTTCGAGCTCAAAATTGAATTAATTCTTTTATTATATAATTGAACAAATTTGAGATAGTCAATTTAACTTATCAGCAGTAAACATATATTATTCTGAGGAGAGTATATTTTGTCTCGTTTATCACCCTCCTCGTATATAAAAACAAATAAATACTTGATATATACTAACATATTAATTTGATTACTTAATTTATACACTCATTTTATTTTGAAGCAATTTCCTTTAGTAGCAATTAATTTAATCTCATAGGAACCTAAAGTTTCTAACTCTTCTTACTATTTTTACGAGTGTTAATATTTAATTTAGATATAAAAGATAAAACAGCCATATATGGAATATTTCTTAAATCAAGATGAATGTTTACATTGAACTAAACATATGTTTCATATAAATATATTATTTTCTTCCTAAAACAGAAGCTTAAAGTACTCTTTCCTGACCTTAAACTGATGTAATGAAATCATTTCTGGATAAGACTGATAAAGGATTTTACAGGCATTCACACAGATAACTATACGAAGTCATTTATCCCAAATAACATGGTTTATTTTTACAATCTTAATTTGTTCCTTTTATAATAATTGCTCTTGGTATTGAATTGAACAACATATAGGCTCTTTCACAAACAAGATTTCACCAACATTTCGTAAGTGCATGCGATTCTCTTTACTATAAAATGGTATTCTTGCAATGGAGTAATTTCATCAGTTACATTTTACGATGATGTAAATAAAGTATGTTATTGTTAATATCGTTATATAATAAATATATAAAACCCTCTTTTGTCAAAAATTGAGTCAAGATTGTCAAATGTCCATATATATTCATGTTAAGTTTAATAAAGGCTTATCTCTCTATTTTTGAGGCTGTTTCAGACCTACAAATGATAACGGAAAAGTTTATGCTTCTTACTGTGTTTAAAATAAATTAGCCTTGTAACTAAATTATTTATCATCCAACTATTGCACCATAGTTTGAATAAAAGAAACATTTATATCAAAAGCAGAAATAGATATCTATTCTTCCCAGTTTGTTCTTTCGGGCTTTCATAATTTAATGAATTCTTGTACTTGCAAATACGAAGAAAAATAAGTATATTTAGTGACCTTTAAAAATTAAATCGCACTAAGAAAATTATTTTTGGTTTTTGAAATTTTTTCGGAACTATACTTTCGAGTGTTTATAAGCACTGTATAGTATTACTTAACAAAGCTTAAGAAATTATGTTTTGACAATTTTGATTGAAAAACATTTTAGCATGTGAATCTGTTTTTGTCCGTTGTTTATATTTTTTCATACAAATTTAGAATTCGCTAAGTCACAGATTATTTTCAAAATTCTTCCTGTATATGAAATTTACGTATCTTCTATTTATTTATATAAAAACTCGATCTCTTCTTCATAAAAATTGGATGTTTGAAATAAACTTACATCTCATCACTTTTTTTCACATTTTTTAAATTAATATTCTAAGAGCGGAAGAACGAAATGAACAAAGGAAATGAATCAAGAAAATGTTGATGGTAGAGATATATGAAGAATATATGAAGTGATCTTGAATGTTGTGTTATTATGCACAGAAATAAATGTAATTCCTTATTTTTTATTTGAAAATACATAAAATTTAATTCGAGAATGAAAATAAAAATATATATGAACAAAAATTAACTAATGGAGTAAGGAATATTCATTAATATTCTATACATAAGCACTAGAATGTAACTACGTAAAACAAAGAAATAAAAACCTGTCTGATAAAGTTAATATGAAGTCATGAGACGCTTACCTTTATTCTTTCAGTAATTTTTTTTTCTTCTTAGTGAAATGAAACTATGAACTCATTTTTAATTAAAATATTAATAATTTTCTGTTTTTTTTTCAAAGTGTTGCATACATTAATGTACATATTTTATTAACTGTATCACACACTAAAATACGCGAAAATCTATTTTAGGGAATTGCAGCAAGGGTAACATATTTAATAAAATTTTGCAGCCCAAACTATCGGTTTGAAAATAAATCAGTTAAAAATATGGTACTTGTTAATTTTGATAAACCTTGGATTTTTAAAAATTAAGTATTATTGTTTTTAAAACAAGTGTTTATTTAATGAAATCAACTTTTAAAATATTCTAACAGTTCTAAAGTTAAAAAGAAAATTTCCAAGTCTACTCTGAATTTGAAAGTTTTTATGTAGTACCATAATATAATTATATTCCCAAAGAGACTGGAAATAATTTCCCTCTTTACTTCTCTAATAATGAAAATATAATATGGTTTTTAAAAGTAATGATATGCATTTGAAGAAATTTTTAAGTATCAAAAGCATGTTTTTTTAAATGAGTTGTAACATGATTCCCCCAACTTCTTTAATATTTTTAAATAAGATGATTTTTTTTTATTTTCTTAAATACTATTTAAAGCAACCTAAAAAATCTCAATGAATATTTTCTCTCATAGTAAACCAATTGTGCGGCAATATTTTTAAATATTTATGCAAATTATATTCTTTGATAGTTGTTTTATTATTAAGAAAACTGTAACATTTTAATGAATTTTACTATTTTTTTTTAATTTTGAAGATTTATAATAATCCCTTTTAATATTATGCAATATTCTGGAGAAAGAAAAGTTTTTGAAATTTCAGTTAGTCGGTTGGCTGTGAATGAAAAAATTTCCATTTTTTGTAAAACCGAGATTTATATTAGAAGTCGTGAACAGCTTCATAAAATGAAAATAATAATCTACTTGGAGCAGAATACCTTGAGCAAATAGTCCATGAAATTTATTTTCTTATTTACTCTTAAAAATTTCAAATAATGCTTGGAATCCTAATTTTACGTTTTGTAAGAAAGAATCAAAACTTTCAGAAACAAATGCCTAAGCGTTTATCAAGGTTCTGTAACCAGTCTGTCTTTGAATTTTCTTTATTTCGTATCAGTCGAAGAAAAGTATCTGCAAGCGAACTTATACATTTGATATCTGATATATTTGATGCATTTTTAAATAACAAATTATAGAAATAATACTACAGAGAGAGAGTAACTCTTTAATAAAATAAACACAAGTATCATAATTCAAATTCCTGTTATTTTGAACATCAAAAATATTTCAGAAAATTAATTGAGTTTTATCAGAAAAGAATCAGAAATATACGCATTATAATAACGATACATTATACCAAAAGAATAAATCGACTGTTATGCATACATTTACTATTTACCTTATTATTATATAATGCATTTAACTGATGATTCAAATATTCATCGCTTTATCTTGTGACATATTCAACTTTTAAAGGCAAACGATTTAATCTAATGAGATACTTTTTTAAAGATATTATCTGTTAAACTTTTAAAAGCAAACGATTTAAACTTAAAGTGATACCTTTTTCAATATTATTTATTAAGATATATTTTTTTGGAAACACCAGATCATATTTTTGATTTTAGATAATTTACTGGCAACGGATATGAAATATAGAATAGAGTTTGGATCCGAGAGGTAAAGACGAACGTTGAAAAATGGTGCTTGTGTAAAATTGTGTATCTAATTTATGTTTGAAAAGATGTGCGCAAATAAACATGATGTCCTGAAAACAAGTCATTTTTATTAATAGTTTTCAATACAGTACAATATATATGCCTGTAAAGATACATTGTTCATTATTTCGAATATATTCCATATGCACTGAAAGTTACATGGAAATCTCTACGCGCTGCTCTTTCTTTTAATACGTCTTTGTTTTAATGGCATTGAAAGTAAAGCTTCGTATAGAACAGTCATATCAAATTAAATGTAAAGTATAGTTTGTAATAAACTACAATTTGAATAGCTTACAAAAATGGAAGTTAATTAATGTATTTTCCCTTTATAATGCCTTCATGCTACATGCAACAGTAAGGAGTTGAGATTAGCAATATTCAAATAGAGGTTTGCGCAGTTTCTTAAGTTCAGTAATGAAAGGAAATACATCTTTGGAAATATGTTATTTCCCTGATTTAGAATTTCGGGAAACACGACACATTTGTATCATGATTCTAACGAAGAGATCAAATATCAAATTAACTTTGAGAAAAGTTTTTAATGTACTGAATCTCAATTTGAATACAAATATGGTGAATATGGATATCTGAATGAATAATCAAATCTTTACTTAGCACTTGCTTGAAATCTTTGCTGTCATATAAGGGATAAAATGCCCTCCTTTGGATTTCCTTCATACGAATAATCCAATGATCGAGTTAACGTTCCTTGAATTCTTCTGAATTTGACAAAGTAGTGTCAAAGGAATGTTCATTAAATTAAAGGAAAATGTACTGAGATCTGAGATTTGATAATTTATTTAAAGTGCATTTTAGACCTTTGATAAGTTGTAAATCAGACATTCGAAGAATGTGTAAAATTCTATATGTCACGTGTAAATTCAATCCTGACCAAATTATTCTGCTTAGAAATTTCTCTCATGAAGGAAAAAAGCAGCTGTCATTTTATATATGACAATGAATATGTTACTCTGTAAGAAACTAGCTAATAATATGGCCGAAGTTCAGAATATCGTTTGTGAAGGCATTCTAAATAAATGCATTTCCATTTATTAATAGATTTTGTATTTATATTAGATTTGTAATTAGAACTATATGGTAAAATCGTTTTCTATGTTCGACAATAACATCATTTCAGCTTATTTTTACGTAACAGTATGACGACAAATGATTACTTACACAATAATAAACTGATTGGTGGTTTTCTGAAGTTGAAATATCGTTTGAATGAGTATTTCTACGTAAAGAAATTTCATACATTAATCGACTTTGTAATTAGATTAACTTTATATTTAATACAACTGATGCTGTCTGAACAACACACAGAACAAAAATGAATTTGGTGAAGATTTTACTTTTAAGCGACAAAATAAATTTTAATTAACTGCTTATTTTTGTGCACAAGATATCAATTGAAAGGTAAGCAATAATTATTACATATTGATGATTCATGATACTTTTCTATCTAAAATTAAAGCTTCATATGAATTACATAACCATAGCTGAATTAATGGAACTTATATAAATATGATATTGTATTATATAAAGTAGACATACAGTAGGGAATAAGGTTGTCAGTTATAATCAATAAATGTTTTTCTCAAATTCGATTTAAGGAATAAAATTTCCCTACTTGAAGAAAGAAACATATTGTTCCACACATTCACGCTAGCGTGTGCATTTGGATATCCAATCAGGCGGCGCGTACTACCAGTAGCTCACATTTGAATGTTTTATCAGGTGGTTACGCCCCACCAACAATTTAGTTTATTTAGTAACTAGAAAATATTTCCATCAAGTTGAAAATTAAAATAACAGAAATTTAGCATAAGTTGATTGAAAAGTGTGATTTATTTGATTTTGACTTGATAGTATAAATATAATTTATTTAATAATTTCGATAATTTTAACATAACAATTCCAGTTAAAGTTAGTTATAATTTGTTCGCATTACTAACAACTTTTTTTGGTTTGGACATACAATATGATCCGAACCACTTGACAGCAACAGAGGTAAAAAAAAGGAAAGTAAAAAAAAGTAAAAAACAAGTAACCAGTAAATGAATTAACCCTCTAAATCAGGGCCTACCAAACTTTTTGATCATCAACCCTAAAATTCTTAAAATTCTCTTATCGACCCCCTCTACAAAATGATAAAAAAAAAAAAAAAATAAAATAAAATAAAATAAACTTACCGGTTTCTTAAGTAAATTAAATCATTTAAGAAATAATTATTTTTTTTTCCTCTTTTTATTTTGACAAAATGATATTTTTGCATAAATTCGTGAGAAAAATGTGCTTGATGACTTTTGGTTAGATTAGCAATATTTGGTACAAAATTTGTCGATTTCAGTCTTACTTCGCCTCGGAGCTCCGTATTCCATTCATTTTTCTCCTTTTGTTAAAACAAAATTAACAAAACTGAAATTCAACCATACATGAGCTTGGGAATACATTTAAAAAGGGAAATGCCGTATTACAAGTTTTGGATATTTTTGGGTTATATTTAAATTCGTACAAAATTTACACACAGTTAAATTATTAAAAAAGAATCTTTATATCAAGGTTAACTAATAATTCAATGACTTCATTTTGCAAATGACTGTCGTTATTTTCAACTTGAGCAGAAATCTAACTCGATAGTCCACTCTGTGATATCTACATTTTTAATATCTCCAAAGAACAATTTAAAATCTTCGCCTAATTTTTGGAGATGTTTTGTATGTATTTCCAATTCTACGTCGGTTATATCCAATTGTCGTAAATTTCAAAAGCAATGAAAATCTGAACTAAACAATAAAGCCTTAAACAAGTTTAATTTAACTCGAAAGCTTAAAATAATATTTCGTGCTTGAATTAATGTAATATATTTTCCTTGGTGACATGTTTGAATCTGACTAAACTTTGCAAATACATAGGCCAAACAAGAAATATTGCTTATATATTTTTTGTAATTCATCATTTAAATCTGTATTAATTTCAGTAAGAAATTGTGTAACTGTTAATACAATTCAACAAGTTTTTGTAAACATGCACCTCCACACAACTATCGTATTTCAGTGTGTAATAATAATTCATCATTTCCCTCGCAAAGCTTATCACACAGTCATAATTTAAGAAGTTGTGCTCTAAATTGGGCCATCTTGCAACAAAACGAAACAAAAATAATTTCTCACCAGTATGAGAATGAGAACCCATCACGAAACTCACATAATTTAAACGGTAAAAAAGATAAATAATTGTTTTAAAAAATATACAGGAATAAGAAATTAAATAAGCTATAATATACTATAGAAACCTTACTAACTAAATTATAATTACTAAGGGCATTCCAAACGAAAATTGTATATACTCCGTTGCTGTCAATAAATTTGCGGTTGAATTGCATTGGCATTCATTCATCGACCCATTATCGACCCTATAGATCGGATCGACCCCTAATTATATTATATTGCCCCCCTCGGGGATTCATATCGACCACTTGGGTGACACCTGCTGTAAATAAACTTAATAATAAGCAAAATTTAAATAATATCAGCGTAACATTATCATAATGTAATCCTGAATGAAAGTTTAAATATTCTGAAAGCTGCCTTCATTTTAATGCATACAAACTTGATACAGGTTGGCATTCAATATAACGATAAAAGTCCATGTAGGTTAATCTTATTTTCGTATCAATAAAATAATACACTTAAATTATTTCTATTTTAAAACAATAGCGTTTCTTTTGTTATATCTTAAACTTTGATGGGCTGGCTATAAAATTTTAAGTTTATAAACATTTAAGAAAGACTCACCAAAACTGAATGTAATATCGTAAATATTTTATGACCCGTGCTAAATATCTTAGTTGATTGTTAAAAACATAAAGGTTGAATTAGTATAGTCATTTATTTCTTATAATTTTTATCACCAATATATCTAACTCAAATAAGCAATGAGATAGTTCTAGTAACAGTAGACTGTAACTAGGACGATATACTCGGTAAAATCATTTAAAAAAGATAACAACAGAGTATATAAAACCGCAGTTTGAAAAAGAGAATTTCATTATCTCATTCCGTCGAAAAAAAGTGACAGAATTCGATCGCCATTTTCTCTGCATCTCTAAAGGTGGGTTTTTATGAGCAATCATATTAAGTAAAGATATCTAAGTAAAAGTAAAATATTAGACTGAACTATTTATAATCACGTATAAAGTACGAACGTAAAAACAAGCGATCTTCGGACAAAATCTTTTTATTCCGTTAACAAAACATGACAGACATCAACATTTTTAAATACTGTTGCCTCTCAAGATAAACATAAAGATTTAGGAAGTGCATTGAGCGAATCTGAAAGATTATACATTTAACGAATCTTAAATATTATATGTTTAACGAATCCTAACAGGGTTTAAAATAAGATCCAAATTTTATCTGTTTCAGTTATTTTTATCATGATATTCATCTTTTAATATTGTAAATTAAGCGAGTTTTGTAAGAAATAAATGGGTGTTATTTCCCCACAATCATTCAGGAAAAATTCTTTTAACAAAAATTCCAAACGAAAGTCCCAAAGAACAAGATTATATAATAACAGTAAATATGATTGTGTAGTGTGTTATTGTCACTTATTAGCGATTGTTTTGGGTTAGGAAACAAAAGAGACCGGAAATGTATCTCAACAACAGACTTCCCAGAATAAAAAACCCCAGGTGAGGAACAACATAAAACCTAGATAATTTTCACACCATTCTAATAAAAAGAAGTCCCATTCATGATGTCTCTTTTTTTAAACATAAAAATAAATCTTCATAGCTTAAAAAATACTAATTTGTATAAGTTCGCGCCAGTATTTCAATGTAACTAACTACTTTAGCACGTTATTTGAATTAAATTTCTCACCTTATGAAAAAAGAACGAAATTTGTAAAAAAAAAAAAAAAAAGCATTATTGTATAAGAAATGTAGCGAATGAGATTTAGAAATATTGTGGCTATGAAAGAAACATTATATATTGGGGAATGTTGAAGAATAAGGGAGACTGACTGGCAAACTATATTAGTGCCAGGAATAGTGAGCCATATTTTAAGAGTGTGTACCTGATTCATATCACGCTACTCGAAGTATAAGGGACTTAAATCCCACTATAGGTTTAGATTTATTATGATAAGTAGACTTTTATATAATATTATTTGGTCAAGGACGTGATTAAGTTAACATTTTGCATCCATAATTTGTTTTGATTTTGTTCATTCTGAGATTATTCTACAGGACAAGCATTAAATTATAAGAAGTACCGGAACTTCAGAAGATTAAGGTCCACTACATCCAAAGGGAAATCACCAAAGGTACACGCACAAATATTTGTGTAACCAATTCCGTCAAAAATCAAATATTTCATAATGAAAATAATACAGATACCTTTAAGCACAAAAATAAGCGTTAATGTTTGCAGTTGTTTCAAAAAGAATAATTACTGGTTTACAAATATACATTTCATTTTTATCTTTAATATTTTTTATTTCTAATAAGTTTAACTTATTAAAAAATCCTTTAATAAAAGAGAAAGTAATTAATGTGTAATAATAAATGAATCCAATCTTTTGAATTCGACGAATGCAAATAAAAGAAAGATAGAAAAAGAAACTCTTGCTGAATTTATATCGAAACCAACTCAGGTATTAATTGATATTGCGGTTGTAATGTGACAGTCAGTTTAATTTCTCAAACCAGTTTGAGAATTTTAATTTTTTGCCTCTGAAAATTTAAATCGTTTCTTTTGAAGATCGAAATCCCATCAATTACCGAATTGGGGAACAAGTTTTGTAGAAACATTTTCATGTTTGTCATTAAACTTTTTTGGTATGTATATAAGATGCATTGTATTGTGGTAGATACACTATAAGCACCTTCATTAAATTCCTGTCGGCTATTAGACAAACATGAATTGTTTCGGTTACGCTGCTATTTGAGTAAATGGTTGCGATTCTGGTTCAAATCAAGTTACTAAAAAGAAGAATACATGCTTGTTGTTACTTGTAAGGCAGAAAAGTATGAAAGGATGAAAACCACCAAAAAATAATTGTACACGAATATTTGAGAAAACAAGTCAATCCTAAAAGAAGAGAAGATTGATAGCTATTTTTAATACCCCTAACAACGAAATGCTTATATATTTTTTCCAAGTAAAAAATATTTCTGTACCTATGCATGAACTGAACCGTTCAAATTGAATACTTGTTGGTAATTTTCTGTTTTAAACAAACTACTTCACTCTATTTTTGTGTATTAGGGACTTTTCTCGGAGATGAAAATAGAAGTGATAAGTTCTATTTTTAACCTCCTCACGTTCAAGCTCATGCATAATCTGTTAAACGCTTGAGGGATCGCGCATCAATATTTAGATTCTTACTTAATAGAATTCATGTGGGATAAATCGCATGAATTCGAAAGGAAAAAAGGCTCTCTGCTTTGTTAGAAGCCATCTTAAAAATTATGCCAGTTGCATAGAGTTAAATATTTTTGAAAAAAATAATCATTTTGAACATCAAAAATCAGATACATTTTCAGTTTATTTCCTTTTAAATGCAGTATAAAATCTGCAAAATTTTCCATAAAGAAGAAGATAAGTATTCGTGCTATACTTAAGACGTGGATTTACAGAAAAAAATAACAGGACAGAGTATTAAGAACTGGTTCTGACAAAAACTATTCTATAATATGTACCGAATACTTAGTTTATGCGTACGCTTATTAGTTACTATATCGTTTGTTCACATTTTTGAAACTTACCTTTGTATTTCCAGGTTACTTATTCAAGATAAATGCATTAAAATATTTGGATAAGTGAATGAAACATCTTTTTGCACAACGAAGTTAATTTAGATCCTTTACAAAAATATTATTCTTGCACAAATAATGCAAAAAAATATATTTTATTTTTAATATTTCTAAACATAGGTTATGGATTATTTTATGAAATTTCACTTTTCATACATCCAATAATATGCTTCTTGAAAACAGTTGAAAACAAAATCAGCTTAAACGTAGAAGTTCAAACACTTAACAACATTTCTCCCAAAAAATAGATGTAAAAATATGACAAAGGAGAGAGAAAACGATGAAACATTTCTAAACGCCACAAATAAAACGCAACTAAAAAGCATTAAGCGCGACACTTTCTCTGTCATTTATATTTTACTTTTCGATTGACATCTAACAAAACCCCCGCATTTTCTGCATAAAGAATAAACTTGTCCCGCTTCTTTAACTCTGCTGGTGAAAGTTTCATTTTGGTTTGTTGAAATCTCCACGCAAGTCGCAGTGCGTAAAACTTAATCGGAATTGTTTTCAAAGTAACAACTAATAATTATTTACCTTCTCAGAATGAAACAAAGCGAGCAAATTAAGCAGCCTAAATCGTTTCTTTCTCATACGAAAAGTTTACTCAGCTCTTCTTGAAAAGAATTCCAAATATTAATGTGATTACGCGACGTATTTGGAATCGGGTCCTTTGGTATTTTTAATTGTAATTGTTGAAGAAACTAAAAGGGAATAGAAAATTTGGTTAAACATTTGCTGTTGTAATTCATTAAAAATTCCGAATTCCATTTTGTTAATTAATCATTTCATTCCTTCTCTTCTATGTTCGGGTGCAGAAATTAAATTTGTAAATTTTTCTTTGTGTGTTATCAAACGCTTTTAAATAAAATAATAATTCACACAGTTTCGGCTATTCTTTAAGGAATAAAGCAGATTACTATCTTCATAAAGGATGCAGTTTTTAGAATTGCTATGAATGAACTTTTTTTTTTAATGTTATCGAAAAAGATTTCAAAATAAACAATCAAATGTTATGAATAATAGTGAAATAAATCTATTTTATAATGATCAAGATGTTGTAAAAATTATCGGTTAATTGAATGCTGATGAAATAATTTCTTCGAATTAAGTCATTGAAAATTTTTTATGCTTCACGTGCATTTAGATTAAGAAAAAAATATTTTCAACAACAATAGTGATAATTATAAGAAAAAAATTCATTAATTAGATAATTTTAAAAAGCATATATATTTATCATATATATTATACAAATTCATAATATTTTCCCTTTTCTCACAAGCAACTTTACTTTAGGAAGAATGGTTGATTATAGATTGAAAATTTCTATGGTCCTCAATTAGATGCATATCATTGCACAAGCCTGAGATAAGAAAAAAGTTCATTAAACAATTTCGAATTAACTTAACTCTTCAACAGACATTTGATATCAGATCTCTTAGTTTTGAATCATTGTTAAGAATAGAAACAATATTTATCTTATACGTTCTCTACAAATGGCTGCGTGTCGTTTTTGGTATTTAGGGGATAGCTTATTCTCTAATAAATCACAGCATGTGCTTCAGTAAGATCAGGGTATGAAGACTTTATATAAAAGAGTTTCTACTAAATCATGAGCTTAAAGAACAATAATAATTTATTATAAAAAGGGGAGGATTAATTATCTAGATTAATAATATTGGAATAACATTTCAGAAAAGGATTGCATCAAGATCTGTTGTGAAAATTTTAATGTTCAAAACAACAAAAAAATTTTAAAAAAATCAGAATGGAAAAAGGCAAAATCATCGAAAAGATTAATTTAATTTGAAGTTGTTAAAATTTACATATCGAGACATATTTTTCTAGTAAAAGGAAACTGTAATTTAATATTTACTTTATGAATTATTTGTAATTAAAAGTTAATAGATATATGCTTTCTAAAGGCATCTGGTTTTAAATTTACAAAAGGTTCAACTATATTCAGTAAATGATAAACACATTATTATAAGAAAAGTGTTACTGGAATTGCAATCCAGGTAATTCTCAAGTCTAATTTTGAGAAAGTTTTGCAGTAACTTTGAGCTTATTTTTGTATCGTTCAATATTTTTAAATAGTGTTTGCAAAAACAATTAATTTAAATGCATGTTTCATTTTCACCTGAAGTTCTTTGCTTTTGGTAGAGGCAAATTTATATGTTATTTTCTTACGTACATAAAACAATATTTCTTTATTTATACTTTAT
Organism: Nephila pilipes; assembly: GCA_019974015.1. Lineage (NCBI taxonomy): Eukaryota > Metazoa > Arthropoda > Arachnida > Araneae > Nephilidae > Nephila > Nephila pilipes. The sequence goes on along the minus strand of BMAW01056954.1, from coordinate 427,900 downwards.
GAGGAACCTTACAGTCAAATACATTAATAAATTCTACATAAAAGACACAAGTCTATAGTTTATATAATTACTTCCTGAACAATTTGAAACAAGTACATTAATATTAAACTAAAATTAATATTTCTTTAAATATCTTCTTAAAGGGACCAAAATTCACATAATTTTACATCATCTATGGAAGTTATTGTAAGCATAAGAAAGAAAACCAGAAAAAAATGTCTGTTTTTTCTGCAAGAATACGTTTCTTTTTTTCTTGCATAGTTCACAATCCAAACAAAAAAATTTTTACCAAAACTTTCACTTTCCTCTCTTCTCGTTTTTAAAATGGACCCTCCGGACACTTGATGTTCACTTTTTCACCTGGAAAAGAATTATATAAGAAAATATGTCTTGGGTCCATTCAAATGCACCTGAGCACAAAGGATCTACTTTTCATATACAACTGTGATATTTTGCATCGAGAGGAGATATTTCAAGATATCATTTTTATTCTGTAACGAATTTGAAAGAGTTAAAATTGTATTAAATATGACTAATATTGTTTTAAAATACAGTTATATTTGTTTTTATTTTTAAAGTTCTATTTTTAGAAAAAAAAATTGAAAAAATTATATCTTATTTCATATCCTAATCAAAATCTTAATCTTATGACTCAATCAAGCAGAGGATGCTCCCCAATTTCATTAGATAAAAATAATTATAAAATCAATTTTTCAATTATTCTGATTGGTCAATATTATATATAAGCTTATTCTCAAAGGTAAAATCTCCTATTTGTTAGAAATATTAAGAAAAGTTTATTTTTTTAATGTTTGTTTCATCTCTAAATTTCAATGTAATTCTATTTTTCTACGAAATTTTCATTTGGCCGATGCATTGTATTAGGCACTGGGAAAGATTTTGTACTCATGTCATAACACTTCGTGGCCATGTCTTTGAGGAAACGTTGCATTTCATCTTTCACCAGTTGTTTTTGCTGAAGAGCGTTCCAGACAAATATACTTTTCAACTTAGGAAATAAGTGTTAGTTACCTTTTGATAAGACCAGAATATAGAAAGGGTAATGATGTCCAATCCAATCTGTTGCAGGACAACATCGGTTTGAAAGACAATGGGCACGAGTTCTTTCTTTCTTGTTCTTTATTTTCTTGCTCAACATTCCTCTTCTCCAGTTTTTTCAGTGCCTCAGAGTATAAGGTTGTGTTTATTGTGAATCCAAAATCCATGTCGTCGCACATCTACGCCATACAGTTAAATCAACTGTGAATGAATTCCTAAGGCTGTACGCCTTTTTCCAAAAATCGAATAACTGAGCAAATATCGCTTTTGGCGGTAGCTTCATTACAATCGGCCGCCAAGACAAGAATGAGCGAACGTGAGATGAGCTTAGGATTGTTTGCAACATACACAAGAGTGTTGCCAAACTCGCAAGTCAATTTTCTTGCATTTAAGTGATTTGGAAAAAAAATCATGAATTTGGATTTACCTTCGTATATCAAGCAGTGTTATCAACAAATCTGTCAAAATGAAAATAATAATAGTCATTTTAATACTATGACGAAATAAGAAGAAATAGGTATTGACGAAATTGTAATTGCTAATTTAGAGTTTTAAAGCAAATGTTGTAAATTGATATCCATTATTAACGGTATCTACAAGATCTGAAATAAATTAGAGAATAATATAAAAGGTAGATTTCAACGCAGATAATATTTGAATTTCCTAAGATAAATACTATAGAAAGCAGTATTGTATATATATATGAGTTTAATTTTAATCTGCTTAAAAGAACGTGAAAATATTTGAAAAAGAGAATAAGTACTCATTGATGTTTTGTAACTTGTTAAATTACTTTTCTGATTCATTAAATTACTTTTTTTCCTGCATTCAGCTGCAAAATGAACTTTCTGAAAAATATGAATGTCGTTCGCAACGTCTGCTTAAATCTGTAATAATTCCTTTTCGATATTTCTTGGATTCAACAATTAATATTATTTCGATGATTTCGTTTTGTTACAATTAAAAATTGTATTCGAATGAAAATATTCCAGAATCTGAACAATACGGTTTATAGTATAACATAAAAATTCCCTTAACAGTCTTATATCATTTAAAAACTTAGTATTGGAATTTTCTTAAAAAAATTGAATGAATTGTATCCAATTAATAACAGTGTGAAATTCCATTTGATGATTTTTCAGTCTTAAATACAATATAATGTTAAGATAAATCCTGAAAATCTTTCAGTTATATACAACTCACAATTACATTTAAGTTCCTATTAATTTGACCGCAGTTTAGCAGTTTTTTGTGTTGTTTTCGAATACTAAATAAATATAATCAATCAATCAACAAGATAAAAATATTACAATAGAGGGAACCATTTTAAAAATAATTATTATATACATAAATAAAAAGAGAAAGAGCTTTTAGAGAAATTTTACTTTATATGCAAAACACTATCAAAACGCGAGCCTATCATCTTACTAATCGGTTAAATTTAGTTTCGCTTACTTCCACAAAAATATGTAATTTTAAAATTAAATTAAACTATTAATTTTAAAAATTAAATATTCAGTCATCTTCGAAATACAGATAGAAATAGAGCTCAAAGAAGAAATCATACGCCCACAATTACTCACAATGCCAGTCCAATTGTAATGGTCAAAAACAAAGATGGAACTTCAAGAATGTCCATCGATACCGAAATCAGAAACTAGTGAAAGAAGAATTTCACCCCTCATCGAAGATGTTTTAGATATTTTACACGAAGCTAAAGTTTACTCTTACGTTAGATTTGATGAAACGGTTTTTTCTTCGTCAACGTTGATGAAGATTGCAGAAAATTACATGTTTTATTGGCCATTGTACCAGTTGACAGCTTAAGTTCAACAAAGATCCTGCTAAGAACTAAACCACGTGTTTTTCAAAGATTAGGCACAAGTATTTTTCCGACCTACACGTAAAAGAATTCTAGTCAGTTATATAAATGACTTTATAGTTCCAAAGATGAAGAAGATAAACTCCAAAAAACTTAAAATTAGTGTTCGAAGTTGCAAAAGAAATGGAGATAAAATTCAAGAACTATCAGTTTCTAATACGAAAAGTTGAAATTTGAAAAGCTGAAATTATAGGAGAATAATCATCAAGCCTTCAGTCGCAAAGACATTTGCAGAATGCGGAAATTTCCAGAACCAGCGATCGTATATATACAAAATTTTCTGATTAATAGGATATTTCTGAAATACATCAAAGATTACTGAGAAAATTATGACACCGTTAAAGACCTCTAGAAAGAAAATCCATTTTGAACACAAGCAGAAAGAAGTTTTTTTTATCTGAAGAGTTGAAGAAAGTATTGTCTCAAAGTCAAGTCTTACATATTTACTAATATGGCGGAAGAACAATGTTGTGTGAACGCAAGAAAATTAGAAACGGAGCACTTTATAAGAAGAAGCTGAAGATGGCAAATCATATCCTATTTATTACATGTCAAAGAAAAACAAGTCCAGCTGATGAGAAGTATGTTGCGAATTAGAAGTCTTCGCAATTATAACAGTATTAAAGAAGTTTTTCAAATATCCCTTGTTCAACATTTCAAAAATAGTCACCGATTGTTCAGTGTTCCAAAAAGGCTATGTAAAAAAAAGACCGATTATTACTGTATAACCAGATGCACTTCAACTAGAAGAATTCGACCAGCGAAATCAAGCATCAAACAGGAACTAGAATGCAACACGTTTTCATGCTTTGAATAGACATTCTGTTATGAATCAGCAATTATAATTCTAACAGCGTTCAAAAGAAAAGCCCAAGAAGATGATGAAATACTTGGATGGGTCATTGAAATCGATTTTAGAAAACAAAAGATTCGGAAGACTTTTTTTGAATGGAATATTTAAAATACTTAAGCGGTGGCGAACTAATATTCTAAAAGACATCAAAGCAATTAATTAAATCAACTCCCACGAAAATGGTCATTTTTTCAGGAAAAACAAGAAGAGATCGTCAAGCAAGAATTTTTTATTCCAAATTTAACAAGGTTGTAGAACATAGTAATAGATTGTGTAGTGCCATGTATCGAGCTAATAAGAAGCCTAAAATCAGCATGTTTTTTAAATCCTATTCAAAAGAAGACAACCCTTTCCAAGCACGTACCAAACTGATTTCATGGGACCGTTACCATCAACAGAATAAAAATTATTGCTTCACATTTTCACGTTACAGATGCTTTATGAAATTCACTTGGTTGTACTCTGTAAAAACAGAGTTGGCTGAAAATCTCTTTAGAGAGAAGTTAAATTACATCAAAAAAGCATTTGGAAATCCATAGTTTCATATCAGACAGAGGATCGCTGTTTGCTTCAAAAGTGTCAACGATTATTGCACAGAAGAAGGTTTCAACATCTACAAATAACCACTGGGTTGTACCCAGAAATGGACGAATTGAGAAGAATCCACTGTACAATAATCTTATCCAGTTCTAATCGATAACTTTAGAGCGACTCTACCAAATGGTACAAGTATATCAATCAACTTTAAAGAATCCATAACAGCCTCCGCCTGTCGAAGAGCACTAAATGATACGTCGAACTTATTGACTAGGGAGGTGAGATATAAAGAAGAATGCAATTAAAGTCTTGCTCCTCAAAAAATTGTTTGAAGAACTTAGTATGATCAAATCAATAATAAACTAATAGGTACTAAAATGAGAAATAGGAAATTCAATCTGGAAAATCAGAGAACCACAATAGAAAAAGGAAAAAGGCGGAACAAAAAAGGTGATGTGTATCAAGAAAGAACTCAATGAGTTGGACTGATAAACATAAAGAAATTTTTAGACCCTATAAAATCACCTAAGTCAATCTTCATGATAGATATGTAGTAATAATCATTATAACACCTTATGATATAAAAACTTTGCACCAATATCATTTAAATAATATAAAAATGATAGATAGATATTACTTGGTGAAACTCATTTGATTAAATGTTAACTATATATTTCTTTTCGTTATGAATTTACAGTTATATTATTAGAACTATATATCTACTTTATATTTCAAATTGCTTTTATTAGTATTTTTATATTTCCTCTGTCAGAAGTGTTGAAAATCACTCATATTCATTTTTGTTCCATGTAGATATTGAAAAGAAGTTTCAAAATTTATTTTTTTCTGTTTTTTGTCTTATTAGTTGATTTGAAAAAGCTCGAAATATAAATGATGATTTTTCCTAATTCTGGTATATCTGAGACACACTTCTATTTGGAGAGGTCATTGTCTGTAAGGATTTTCCAGCTATATCAATTTATTACAGTTTCAATAACTTTGAAACTAGTTCTTCACGTTTCTCGATCGCTAACCACGATCAGCATCAGTGCGTGATAGCTCACGTAGCGCCCCGAGCAAACCGAGTATTGTTGTCCCTCTTCTTCACCTCTTCTATGTTCAGGATGTTTCCTAAACTCCGGAACGCAAACTCTTCAAAGCCCAATCGTGATATCACGATAAAATTCGATGCTCATCTATTTTTCTTCCTAGAACGCTTTAAGAAAGTCAAATAACTTATATATACGTATTCGTAAATATTATTCATTTAGTCTATCCATTAAATAAAATAATGATTCAACTGAGCCTAAATCACTTAGTGAGATGCCAACGTACCTTTTTCTTTGACCCAAGCACCAGGGGTGTCTTGCACTCCGATCAGTTCTCCTCTACACACACACACACACACACACACACACACACACACACACACACACACACACACACACATATATATATATATATATATCAATATATATATACATATAACACATCAATCGAACTCCTGAGACTACCAGAGATGGGCGCCGTAGTCAATGCCAGACCTGAAATCGTGCTTTTGTGGCTTGAGTCTAATGGTAACGTGCATTTAATCGTCGGACAAAACACTTAGTTATCGAGGTTGGAGTAAAGAAGTACTTTTGTAGTTTGTTTAAAAAATGGGAAAAAACCGAGTTTCGGTTCTGATAAAACTGTTTTAATTGGTAAAACCGTGCAGTGAAACAATGGATTGAAAATGTTGCCCGGACCTTGTCCATCAAAAGCAACGATTGTCGGTGATTGTCCGAGATTTAAACTTATGTCGTATCGAACTCAAATGACCTTAGAATCGGGTAGAGCCTGTGGAAGCCGTTAACGGAAAAATATGTGAGTGAAGTGACAAAATTATAATGAAGATATAAAGTGAAACTCCGTGAGATTGCGAGATGCACAGACATGTCTATGAAAGGATATTTACTATCTTCATGAAAAAATTAGGTAGAAAAAGTTTTTCCAATGAGGTGCCGGATTGCTTTCGATGGAACAAAACAGCAACGAGTCGATGATTCAGAAAGCTTTTATTGCATATTTACTCACCAACAAAAAAAAGATTTCTTGGGAAAAAAAAAAAAAAAAAAAAAGATTTGGAAAAGTACGATTCATATCACCTAAAAGGTGATTCATAAAAGGTTTATATTGATAGTGATCAAAAAAAATGTACATACTAGAGTTAGACTCAATGTTGAACTCAAGGGGTTATTGATCGATGTGTATATATATATATATATACATAACAA
>BMAW01056954.1:377287-415819 GCA_019974015.1 Nephila pilipes | reverse complement strand
AGTAACATCTGTATTTCCCTTTCTCTGTTATAAAATCGGTACTAGATTACATGCACATAAGGTTCAAAACGAAAAAAGTGAAATATTCTGCCAATGGAGAAAATAAAGTCGAATATTGGAAATAAAGAGGTTTTGTTACCCACAACACACACACACACACACACACACACACACACACACACACACACACACACACACACACTACATATATATATATATCAATATATATATATATATATAGTATATTATAAAATGATGATTTTGTCACTGTATTCAGAAATAGTTATCGTCAATAGCTTTGTAGGGGTTCACCTTCAAGGCACACAAAAGTTGTAATCAAAGTTGTTGTATTAAACATTATTTCATAATCATTAATAGTTTCGCTAAGCTGTAACGTCAAATTCCTTTTCAAAGTATTAATCTCCTACAAGACATTAATTAGAAAAATAAACTAAAACGCAATGTATTGAATAAACAATAAGATAAGCAATAAATCGAACGAAGTACAACATATATATATATATATATATATATTGTTCTATATATATAACAGGACTAATATTATCAACAGAAAATGCCAAATCAAATAGCCAGTGTTTGTAAAATAATAGGTTTCTTTCATCAGGTAGTTTATTTTCTTGTTCTATAAAACTAGAAACGTCATTTTTTAGTTTTAAAAATCTACTCGGAACCTACTCTTCAAAAAGACAGTTCACTTCGCAATGAAGATCATCATATTCCAAATCTAACTATTCACAATATTCTCTGAATTGTTATCTATTTAATGCTTTTGCTCTAATTTTATTTGCACATTTCCCAACCTGTAATGTTAGATGCTGCCTAATTAACATGGCGCCTCTGTCTTCACAATTTGTTTAAGCAAATATATTTCTTCTTCTTACGATTTCGTCCTATTTCTTAATCAAAAGTCTTTTCGCAACTCAGAACCAAGAATAAATTTCATATTTTCTTCTATGCTGTGCTTTATAGCATCTTTTTAGGTCTTGTCCTCTTTTATGTGAAAAAGCATTTTCACAAGAATGAAAAATGGTTTTCCCATTGGATCTGCAAAAATAATAACTCGTTTTTTCAATATTCATTCAATTTACGCCTAGTATCACATTCAGCGTTTCTTTGGGTTATTTTATTTTACACAACAATAAATAAACTAAATTAAAAAAAAAAAAAAAAAAAAAACAAGAAAATATGTAAAACTTTAAAAAATGTCAAAAGAAAAATGGATCACAGTTTTTTACATCGTATATCACATAAAACAATTTTAATAATAGTAACAAAACACATAGAACACTCACAAAACTCAAAACTTCGAAACTCGACACCACGATGGCTCACTCAGAACTAACTGATGCGCCACTTCGAAAGCATCGGATGGTCCACGTTTGGGACATACGTCACGGTTTGGCCACCCCTGATCTAAACAGTTCCTTATTTAAGTGCCATATCATCTTCATTATTTATATTTTTCATGTATATTATACGAAGAGTAATCTCATTGGTGATTTCAAATTCCCATTCACATTTGTTCTGTAGAGTCTCTAGATATTTCGATAGTATTCTTTTTATTTTATTCTCATTTGTCTTGATTAAGTTAGAAAAAGTTGTATATTCTCAATAGGAAACTTTAGGGAGCTATTTTCGTCCATATTTGCAGAAAATATATAATAATTTGCTACATCTGCATTGATTTGTTTTCTTTAAAAAAGAGAAAGAAATCCGTGGTGATTCCCATTAGAAAAAGTATTTAAGAATAAATAATTCTTAAATTAAGCATCGAATTATGAATTTTAATCTACTTGCAATAAAGAGATTTTGCACGAATATAATTTATTAAAAGAATTTGAAATATTTTGTTTTTACATTAATTTAACAGGGAACGAAAATTTAGTGTAATGGTCTATATGGTTTTGTTGTGTGTCATTGCTTAAGCCCCTTTCAACTACTTTCGTTTCTGCATTTGTGAATTTCTGAATCGTTCCATTAATTCATATTTATTTGTACTTAATCAATTAATTTTATAAACTCAAACGCATTTAGAAAAACAACTTTGCTCCTCAGAAATTGTGATTTGAGAACATTTACGATAGCCCAATGGAAAAAGAGACCCAATATACTCAAGTAATTTCACGCTGCATGCTATCGAATGCTAATTAAAAAGCAGTTACATTTCAGAAAAAAATTATGTTTCTAAATTTATTCATTCGTACATAAACTCTATCTATTATTTCTATTTGAGACGAAATTTTGAATAGATGTATAATTAATTGTCAACAATAGAAAAATTAATCAATATATTCTTCTATATGTCCGCAACCAAATACGCCTCAAAACAATGTGGAAGTATAAAAGAGTCCACAAAATCCGACCTCTGTGATCTCTTTTCTGCTCCGAGTTATTTCAAGCGCAAAAGGATAAGAATTCGGAATATGAGAGATAATTTCTCCTGCTTTTTTTTCTATTGAAAACGACCTATTTCAGCGCAATTCATTTAATACAAGACATTGTTTCCCTAGAGCTATTTTGGGTTCTGTTCAATCATATCCTTTTCTCCTAACTCGTGAACAAAATGAGTTTCATGATGGGAGAAGTACAAGGCATTTGAAGTATGCATTCAATAGCATGTAATGCATTTATAACAAAATTGATTTTCATCAAATTAGAGACTTAATTAAAGAACACGTTACTCTATTAGAGGTTCTCAAAACGTGAAATTTAGAAGAGGGGGGAAGAAGGCTCCGTTCAAACTCGTGAATTATTTTCAGTAATGTAGACTTTATTTAGCAGGCTATAATTTCATTATACTTTACCCATACAAAAATTTATATAAATCTAAAGATTATAAGTTGTTATAGTTTCATCATTTATAAATCGAAACGATGAAGTTCAAAAATGGTTTTCTATTAATTTTTAAATAATTTTTTCAAATGTTCAAAAAATAATATTTTTTGTTTTATACCAGTGTGTTTACAACACTACGAAAACCGGTATCCAAAATCGATTACAAAGTACTCACTTTTAAATACTTCACACACTTAAAATGGCTCCGATTCCAACGTATTCAAATTTAAGACTTGCACGTACTTATTTTTAGTAACAGGTACGAACTAAAAAATGAAAACTTCATGTACTCATTTTAAGAAACAGGCACGTACTCGGAATGAAAACTTCACATACTGATTTTTGAAGATATTTCTCTATCAAATATGAGTGTGGAATAGAAAAATGAGTGTCATGTATTTATTTGTAAATCTACTACTGCATCAAATATGAGTATCAAACAATCAAGTGAGTTTGTTTTGAATTTATTTTCGATACTGTTTTTGCATCGAATAGGCATTTTAAACAGAAAAATATAAATCAGCTTAAACTTTAAGCGACTTAACCTCCTCAGACCCAGCGTCGTCTGTAGGAGACACTAAACAACACTTTCAAAAAATGCCGCCAAATTAAATAAAAGGCGTCATTGGTACCCAGAATTAGTAACTTTTCTTGTTAATAGATGGTAGTTCTGAAAAAAAATTATTTTTAGAGAACATTTTGCAATTGTAGCTTATTTACGGTAAAAGGAAAATTGTGTTTTTAGAGAGAGAAAGAAAATTATACTCTTGCAAATCTCTAAGTGTTCATATATTTTATTATTTGTGTAATATTATTAAACACATCTTTGAATTCCTTTAACTTGCTGTTTATATGTATTCTTACTCAAATCTTCCCACTTCTGATTTAGAACGCAGTGTCGTTTGTAGGAAACATTGGGTCAATGGCTATCAAAATCACTCGATTTGAAACTATAATTCAGGCATATATTTCAGTTAGGAATTATATTCTATAAATGCTAACTGAGTTCACCAAATGTAGATATTTAAAGGATACGGAAAAGAATCTGTATCTGTCAGAAAATGAAAGGAAACATAATTAGCGATCACTGTAATTATGTTTAATTTAAAATTTCCTAGAATTCGAACGTATTGGGCAGAGAAATCTATAACTCCCGTGACAACATTTCTTGAAATCGCAAGTTTTCAATAAGAAACAACTTAAAATTGAGAAATTATTTAATAGTATAAGATAAAGAGAGACAGAAAAAACCGATTCTATTTTATGATTTAAATTTTACATTATGATCATTTTACAATATACTCATTATGCTAATTATTGAGAATTACTCATTACATCAAAATTAAATAAATGTTTTAAATTAACATTATGATGTCAATTTGTCCCGATGTCTCTTCCAGAAGACACTTAATTTCACAAAAAGAAAAATTAAAACAAATTTTTTAACATTTTTTTTCAGTACTTTTTCATGTATTTAGAACCCATTGATACAAATTATTCTAAAATTTATGGTTCAAAGTTAACTTTGGGTCTAAGGAGATTAAATAAGCACTCCTTTATTTGCAAGTATTTTCTTCATCTTACATATTATTATTTAACGGTTTTTGTTACAAAACTTCGATTCAAAATTCTTGCATTTACTGTGAGTATCAAAACTGCTACGTTTAGAAACAAAACTCCAATCGTTATGTGATCATAAACTGTACTTTGAACATATACCTCAAATTTAAATCAATTCGAGTGGTTTAATAAATCTTTAATTAACGAAAATAGATTCCATTCAAGATTTAAACTCTTTTCAAAACAAATGTGTATGAAATCTGAGCTAGTAGTTCTAGAAACAATTCAGTTTATTAAGAATTATATTTATGTTTTTGGAAGCAATATACAGTTTTGTTAAAATATATAGTTTATTTTCTATACATGCAGAAAATTTAGTTTTATTTCAATCATTTAATAATAAGTTATTGGTCATTCAATTAGTCATTCATTTAGTATTTTTCAGTCATTTAATAAGTTTTTGGAAATATCTTGGAAATATTATGATGAATATTAGATTTTCCGAAGTAAAAAACTTAGTGAACAGCATTTTCACCCATCTAATATATATATTTCCTTTTGAATTAATATCATAACAAAGGTAATACCTAAAATTAATGATTGGCTGTACACAGAAAAATAAAAGCATATTATATTTTTGAAAAGTTTATTCTGAATATCATACACATGCATATCAGACATTTAAAAATAAAGATGAAGGCATGTCGTTTTAAAAATATCACTTATAAACACTGCTATCTAATCCATACTATAGTCCAACTCCATCCCAATTCGTACAACATAGCTTATGTTTTAATGTAGCGTACAATGAGGTATTTAAAATCATTAGGCAGACATCTTTGCAGACAGTTCTTTAATTTTTCGAAAGAGAGGTAAGACATCTACACAAACAATTAATACAGTTATATTTTTGGAATATATTGTACCATTATAGTAACTATAAACTATTACATGTAAGAACTTCTGCTTGGTCTGTTAAACCATCCATTCTACATAACATATCTTGCTGCTGATTGAAGATCTTGCACACACTTAGGTCCCAAAACATTTGTTATACAAGGAATTTTAAAGATTGTTTTTTTACTTAACATACGTTCCATTTGTAATTGGTGTTAGTGGATTAAAATTTACTTGAACAGAGCTTGTCTCCTTATGATTATAAAAAATATCAATTTAATAAAATTTTCTTTTAAAAATATCACAAGTGTTTTCAATTAAAGCAAACCAGTATGGTCATATGAAAGCATAGCTATTCTGTATTACGTATTATACAATAACATAAATCTAATTTAAACAATATGGATCAGTTCATAATTAAGATAATATAACCATTATTCATTAATGTTTTTAAGTACATTTAATTTTTTACATAATGTCGCATATTGTAGAGAAATTTAGGAATATAGAGTAATAAAAGCATTAAAATTGATTATAGTGTTTCATTTTGACAATTAATTTTGTTCATTTTTGTCATTTATCATCTAAAAAAAATATTATAAAATTTACATGAAATTACTCTCTTAGAAAGGTTAATTGCCTTTCACAAATATTTTGTAAACATGCCTATTTCAAGACATGAAAGCCATTTTATTGGTTAGCCACCTTCAAAAGCAGAATTTTAAATTATGTGATTTTAGTATTTAGTTATGCGTCATGATATATATAAACTTTTTCAATTTTGTTTTGACCTATATTATGTTCTACTACAACAGCCACTGCCATAATGTTTTGGTGTTTGCACATGTTGCTTAAAGTTGAGCTCAATTTTGACCTGAATGAATCAAATAGTATGACTTATTGAGTATCTAATTAAATACGTAAAACTTGCAACACAATATTTTTTAAGCAATGTGCCAAAATAAGGTGAACATTTATTACATTCACCATATAGTTAAATTTGTCATAAATCATACATAGCAAAAAATTAATAATTTTACCAACATATAGTTATCTGTACCAAACCGGAGTGGTAAGCGTTAACATCGAATTTCTCTATGTGCTAGTTTTTTGTACGTCTTGTACATCAATTTTATTTCGATTAATATATTTAATAATATCATACTTTTCTCATTATTCAATTATTTACATTTGGTAGGAACTAATCTGAGTATATTTATATATATATATAGACATATTTTTGTTTAATTGTGCTGTTAAAATGTCGCTCGATAAGCCTATTTAAACTGTTTGCGTTTGTTTGTATACTTCCGATATAAGCTTTAAATTATTATCTGCTTTAAGCAGATGTATTTTTGAGCTATTGATGGCCCTTTCAGCTTTTGCTTTTGATTAAGTTTATTTTGTATTTCAAATTATTTCGTATTTTAATACTGTTAAGTATCATTAAATCATCGGTTGATTCTAACGTGTTAAAAATAAAAGGCCCAATATTTATTATAGTATTGTAATTATTCTAAGCCCTCTGAAAAATACATGCGAATAGTTAAAGTGTAATTAAGCTCTTCTGAATTATAATATCTCTTATATATAAACACTTCATATTTATCAGGCTGATTCTGTTTAAAAAATAAAGCAATATTGGATTAAACTATTTTCTCTTTTAATCAAGAAACATAATTAAGCTGTAACAGTTATATAACGTTTCATGATTTAAACAGGTGCAATTTCGTACCTTTAATTAAAGTTTTTTTTAATGTGTTTTGCAAAAAAAATTAGTTAATTTAATCATAAGTTGATTATAATGCTTTAAAAAGGAATCAACAGTATTTAAGAAAAGCATATGTGAATATGTGAATTCTATATACAATTTCAATTTTAACAATAGCTGCAGTATTTTTTTTTCTTTTTCTCAAAGTAATATTTATTAATCAAATACAATTTTTACTTATATGTTTTAAAGTAAAATGAAGTGCGGAACAAATTCTGACTCTTGTGAATAACAAGACATATCTTAAAATTTATATTAGTGATAATCTGATTTTTAAAAATATGTATAAAATATTAATTTTTAAAATTATATTTGAATAGAAATGATATAGTCGGGAGTAAAAAACTGAGTTTTGAGGAAATCGAAAGTTTTACATTCTATAAATCTTGAATCTGAATCTTAAGAATCAGCTTAAGAATCTGTTACGTTGCCTTGTCATACAAATGTGATTCTTGTTTCTTCCAGAAAACACCAGAATCTCGGTTATACTTTGTAATCCATATCGACACAAGCATATTTATTAAAAATATTAACTTTAAGTAGTGAATGAATTAAGTGGTTAAATTGTGTAAATAAAAATACAAATATCAACAAATAAAAGGGCGAGATAATATGCTCGGCCTTATTCTATGGTGAGCATTTATAAGCATTTTCACGATTTAAGGAATTATACATAGTTATTGTGTTTGTTTCATGTATTGAATACAAAAGAAAATATTTCATTTATTCTATACGCATGAATGTTGGGAGTTCATGTATTGAATAAAATATGAATATACTGCACCAAATATTTATTTAAATTTTTGCAACATTTTTGGGCCACATTATAAAAAAATCTAAGAAATGTCTGTGTTTATATAAAAAATCGAATTTTGAATTACAACACAAACAAATAATGGTTCTTCATCCCAAGTCATATGAGTTTAAAAAAAATAACTTAAAAAAGTGAGACAATAGTAATGAAACACAAGACAGTCACGAATAATATGACGAACAGTATTTGAGACATAACAGGGAAGATGCCTGATTAGATTGTGAAAATTTGGTTCCAAAATACACATTAATTTTGTGTTTAAATTAAAACCATGTTCTTTTAAAAAAATATGTTCTGAAATATCTTACTCCTGTCATAAAGAGTCTGAAATTTACTTCTATTCATTAAAGAATAATCAGAAATAAAATCTATTTTTGTCAACATTTTATTCTGTCAGCATAATTTCTAACTTTATGACTGCCACATAGTATTATTAGAAAAAAATTGATGCATAACAATTCTTCGAAAATGGTAAAACCTTAATACCTTAAATACAAATATATATCTTAAAACAAGATAAAAAAATATATAATAATTTATCTGTCAATTAAAAATGACAGTTTAAGTTACATTATACACTTATAAGGGGGGAAAATGAAATTCTTGTCGAGCATCATCGCTGTATAGTCACTGATAAAAAATTGCAGCAAAGTGGCTCAAAACTTTTAAAATTTTACTACACTGCTTTTTGAGTACTATAATGTTATTATATAAAATATATGCGTCATACACAAATATTTACATATAGGAAAATAATTTTTAGCACTGTTCTATACAAATTAAAGTCAAGAAGTCACTAAAGACATGATTACAATGTAATATTATGGATAGTCTGTAACACACAAACAATTACTCACAGAAAATCATTTTAAACTGATCAATAACAATTATTAAGATATAATAGAATCTTTCTGAAGATATCAATAATAATAAAAAAAAATATATAAAGAAACACGGAATTGTACCCACAACTGAATCGTTCATCGTACTCATTTTAATATTCATGTGCTCTTTCACGTGTAGCGTGGTAAAGGCGAAATATAGTACGAAATATTTAAGCAAACCATAATTGTTTTTGAACCCCAATTTTTAAAATACGTAGCCAGTATATAAAAGGAACTTTTGTAGTCCTTTTATCTGTAATAAATTTTTGAGAATGTTTATTTCCCTTTTTTTTTTTCTTTTGGGTTTTGAATACATGTTATGTTTTACATTCGATAAAAATATACGTTCAAATCTGATACAAACATACACATTTCAAAAAGAGTTCGTTTGGGTATTCATATTTGAGTACTTCTTTTTTCTCCGTTAATGATGAAATACCGAGTATATAATTTAATTTGATTTAAATTCCTTTCGATTAATAACAGTCTTTTTTTAAAAAATTAAATATATATTATTATTACTTTATTTTCATAGATCTACATAGTTTATTTCATAGAAGTCAAAATATTTCACTTAACAACTAGCTATAAGAATTTAGTAAAGATGTTACTGTGATGTTTAAAATATCCGATTTTGTGCTGCAACAGTTATATTTATTCACAAAATAAGTTCTTCTCAAAGAATACAAAATTCAATGATTCACAAAATAAGTTCTTTTCAAAAATGTGTGTGTTTTGACTTTACGTATAAAACGTAAAATGAAAACATTTTCAGAAAATTCAATTATTTACGAAAAATGACTTCTTTTAACATATTCGAACGGCTTAAAGTAATATCATTATGTTCCCCGACAAAAATTAAACTTTTTTTTATTCCACTTAACTGAAATGAAGAACAAAATTTTGTTAATATCGCTATAAATAACGAGAAAAAAATAACAAAAATATAGTTAAAAAGAACTTACTTGAAGTTCCAGACACGTAGTAAAAATAGTAAACAATGTTTGCGTTGAATAAAAGTCCATTTACTAAGAAACTTGCAGAATGAAAGAATGTTTAACATAAAATGTTAGAAAAACATATATTATAAGCTTCTATTAAATATAAAGATGCTTTATTCTGCTTATATATTTCATTATTTAGAGAATTCAAGTTCTGTATTTTCAATATATTGTATCTGGTATGTACCTGGTTCTCATTAATTTAAATCGTAGGAAGATTTTGGGGAATGCACAAAGATAAAATAATAATAATATCTACCAAAAAGGTTTCTGAAATTACAAATGTATTCTTTTTTTTAAAAAAAAAAGTAAATCTCGTCAGCAATATCTTCCCCCAAAAAGATCAAAATAAAAATTGAGCATCTGGAAGTTATGAAACATTTTCTTTGTTTTGAACAATCCTATTTTAAAAGTTTATGGGGAAAAAATTATTAAAGTAAAAAAGAATTGTTAGCCATAATTCAGTTAAATACAAACATTAGTCAGGGAAAAATGATTAAATTGGACAAAACGAATTCATCTGCTCCAGCCTATTATTAAGGAATTTAAAATGATTAGTTGCATTGGTAATGATAGTACTACTTTTCTTCTAAGCAATTTAATTGAAAAGAGTTCATAATTTTTTTTTCTTTTTTCATAAATTCACTTTTGGGTGGTTACGAAGTCTATCAATCCATGCGTTCCATATGAAAACGGAACATATTTTGATCCTTAAAGCACTTCTATATTTTTTTTATAATTTCGAAATATTTTCGAAAGGGTCATCTCCTCCCATCTCTTCCGCCGTACATGCTCTGATCATGGTTTCGATCTGCGGATGTACAGGACCCAGGGAAGCTTTACTAGTATACACCAGCCAATTACAAATACTTCTACC
This sequence comes from Nephila pilipes, assembly GCA_019974015.1. Lineage (NCBI taxonomy): Eukaryota > Metazoa > Arthropoda > Arachnida > Araneae > Nephilidae > Nephila > Nephila pilipes. Next base: position 405,159 of record BMAW01056954.1, on the reverse strand, counting down.
GTAAAATAGTAAAAGAACGGCCCACAGCTACAACAGAGGAAGTGCCCGAGCATCTCTCCCTCTCTTTTACTCATCTTGCTCATTATTCGTTAATCCAGTAAGGGTTAGCAATGAAATTTATTCCTGATTGAGTATTTCGTAAAAGAACCTTTCTATGTAAATCAAAGAGGAATTGAATTTTCACAAACTCAGGTTTATTTTGAAAACAGTTCGTCTTTGTATAGGAAAAATGTTTTTTTCCCTGGGCATTCTGTAGGTTGGTTGTATGAATTTATGGCACTGATCCTCATGGTATATATCTTGTGTGAAGCAGGTATTCTGTAGGATAATATAAACTTATGCAGGTATTTTTATCATGCAATTCCCCTGAATGATAAAAAAAAATTACTGATTTAAGTTATTTGCAAACATTTTTTATACATATTAATATTTTTTTGCTTCACCTACAAAACTTATAAAAAGAACCCTTGTGAAAAATTCATAAAGATGGAAATTACAACTTTTCAAAATGTCTGATTCATTCATTTATATCTGTTTCAAGAAAATGTTTTCAGGATCATAAATTCCAATGTTGAATATATAAATTTAATAAATTAAGGCCTCTGCAATGCATTTATAAAAGGTCTTTTGAAATCACAAGAAACATAGTCTTTATTCATCGCTTATTCAATTTCAGATAAGATAACAATAATTGAAATCGAAAATATATTTTTCGATTCAAAACTCTTCGTCATTATTCTACAGAATGCTGCGTAATACTTGTAAGGCATTTGCGCAAATAAGTTTTAATATTCAGTAGCTGAAAATATTATCCATTCGAAAAGTGTTTTTGAAAAAAGGTGTTTTTATTCTGACCTTTTTCCTGTGAGTTAAGGAAGTAAGGAAGTGTGTGGGTTTTAAATGCAAATGATTTTGATTCTGGAACAGTCAACATACACACCCAACACACAAATATGATAATAAATATTCAACATCATTTTTAGAAGGAAAATGTTTATTTTATTATTTATAGCTTATTTTATTTTACTCATATTTTCTTGTTTAAAATATACTTCCTTTTAATTTAATATGATTGATTTATTCTGAAGGTAATTAACTTTTAACAAAGTAAGTTAATGTATTTTAATGTATATTAATGAATCTAGTTTATTGAAAGTAACTACATAAATTAAGCTATCTAAAGGAATTCATATTCAATAGAAGCTACAAGATAATTTGGAGAAATATAAATTACTCAAGATCATGTCAGGTAAATTTATTTTAAACTGAAACTTTTTATAAACAGATGCATATTCCCTTATATTCACTCGCTTACATTTAATTTGCCAACATAAGTTTATTAAAACTATCAATTGCAGAAACTGAGTCTTTATATCGATGAAAGATAAAATGGATGAAAGTTGCAGATAAAATAAACATAGCAGAATGTCTAATAAAAGAGGTATTATAATTCTATTGTTTCTGTATTTGCAGAAGTGAATGCATGTATAAAAAATATTATATTTTCCACAAACATGTATGTGAGGATTTTAGGCAAGTATAAATGCTATAGATAATATAGCTCGAAGGTTACGTAATGAAAGTGACGAATATCGCTTAGAAGCTCCCCCAATTAGAATGTTCTATTTTAATAGACCTAGCATACAGAATAAAACCTAAGCTATCGTGAAACGGCATTAATTTGGGTAACACTCGAAATTTGAATCAGTTAATATCTCTTTCATAATAAGCAATAGTTTCAGCTCCAACAATGAGTAATTTAAGTTATTCACATCTCAACACTTTTAAAGAGAATAATCAATCTGATGTAAATAAACTGAGTACGAAGAAGTCTTTTTGAAATAGAGTTCAGAATGATTAAATAAATTTATGAACCAGATGCTGAAGCATTACCACTTAAATATCTTCCTCAAAATATATTGTCTGCATGATGTTATTTAAACTTTATGAAGTTTCTGTGTTGATCTTGGGCCACTAGAAAATTTTGAATTAGTGATTTCATGAATAATTTATTTTTCAATGTTTCATTAATAACAGTATATAAAGTGAGTGTTAACCAGCATTTAAAACTTAAAAGTATGTACTTTTTCTATCTTTCTCACATCTCGCAATACTATTCAGGTGGGTTATTCTTATAACTTCGAAATCAAAACTTTCATTTGCTAACTCACGAAGATGTGCAAATTTTTAAGAATATTTTAAACTTCGGTTAGTAAACGGAAAATATTGAAGTGGTTGTAAGATCTATCTGGTGATTGCTAATGATATTCTTACTTTAAAAAATCAATTCATCGCACAGAATTTAATATTTACTTTCTTTTTTCCACCCTTATTTTTATCGTGTGCCTAATTTCCCCAAAACAAAGTTCTAAGTAATTTAGGAAAGACGTTTATACACCGGAATTAAAAGATACTTTGTGTGCAAATATGAATTTTATATATTTTTATTCAATACATAAATTGCGCGTACAATAACATGTGCGATGTTTCTATCATTCTAAGGGCCACGGTAGCCTAGGGATTAGGGCATCGGACTTCGCGGCCTGTAGTTTTCGTTGAGTCGTGGGTTCTAGTTTTGATACCACTAAGGACCCGCCATGTAGCCGGGGATGATGCACGTTAAATCTGTCGGGGTACAAAGTCCTCCCGTTGGCATGGTGTGGAAGTTAGGACAAGAGAGTGCCCTCTCATGTGACTTCTTCATCAGTTTACCGAGTCTCAAAATTATGAGGTACTTCGCCAATAGCCCTCGAATTGCTTTTAGAGCGAAGCTAACCAAACCTAGCATTTCAAATATGTAAGTAACAAAATACTTTTTTATAAATATGCATTTTTTTATTCACTAAACAAAGATTTTAAAAAAAATTATAATTTGATTAATATCCATTTGAATGTTTAGCTAGTGTTCTTAAGCAAATAATATAAGACAGGGGGGGGGGAGAATCTCTTCTTATGTAAATGATATATAAATTGATAAAATTTGGATACTTTTTTTTTTTATTGGAATAATATATCAGTGCATGGCTAAAATTTAACCAATGCTAATTAGAATAATTTATTTTTGCACTTTCCTTTTCTAAAACTAAAAACAATTGCATTATTTATAACCTAGTGTATATAATGTGATTATGAAGTAATTTAATATATTTATGTGAAGTCAATTGTATCCCATAGAAACAATTCTATTACATTAAAAATAAATGTAGTGTAATTTTTAAAATTAAAAATCTAGTACTCAATAAGTTGGTAATCATAACATCAAAAGAATAAAATATTTTAATATAAAATGATTAAATAGAAATGCAAGTTAATTTGAAAATTTATTTACTTACACACGTATCTATAGGTATGGTTGCATCAATATTGAGAATATATATATAGATATCCCATGCATATCACGATTGTTACAATCCTAAAAGTGCCGTGTCGTACGAAACAAAGAACTCACTCTAAAAAGGAATTTAGTTCTAAAAATTGGATATACCTACGAATAAATTTTTATAGTTGGAAGAAATATATTTAAGTAATTTCATCAGTAGTATTACATTTTATTTTTTATTAACAGTGTTTTCTTCCCATTCTACTAGAAGCTATAAATTAATTCAGAAAAATAGAAAACATAATTACCATTTCTAAAAACAGTTGAGTAATACGTATAGAAAATGCAAGATCTTAAATATATAAAATAAAAACAAAAGACAAACATAATCTCCCTGTATGCTTTTATATAAGAACATATATTTCATAAATATTCCGTGTTTTTTGCGTAATTGAAGTACTAATAAACGAGTATATTCTCAATTACAAAAAATACAATAATTCAATCTAAATTGTGAGGGCATAAAAAATGTTATTTCAGTCTAATTTCAGTTTTATAGAAGTAATTAATCTAACCCACATCATTGACATCATTTCGCCCAAGCTTATTTTTTCCAGAAATTTACACACACACATCCTAGTGTGACACTAGCAGTGCCATCTTTAGTGACGACTAAACACTATAACTTTTATGTACAAAACGAAAACGAATATGAAATTCTAATAAATTTCAAAGTTCTGCTGTCACATCTGATACGACACACACATGAAAACGGAAAACCTCTAAAAATATATCTTGTGCTCTTAAAAGCTCGTAGTTTGTTCCTGTTATACGGGATTAACCCAAGGGACTCTAAAACAATCGTTTCCTTCCCATGGTATTTACTGTTTCTTGTAAAGACGAGTGACGCGCCCTCAGGATGTTAGAGCAATCTCTATTTTCGACTCTCCATCCTGTCAAGTATTTCCCCCTCCTTCTTCCTTTTTTCTGTCTGGACTACAGTTTAAACAAATGCTTGGCGCAGCATAACTAGAACATCAATTTCGTTAATAGTATTTATGTATCTTCTGCCATAAACAGCAGCATTCACTCGCTCATTCATTACCTGTTATACGGGGAATTTCGTTAATTACGAATTTTGCGTTTCAAAACATTATTTATATGAGGAGGGATTATTTATTCCCAAAACTATGTTAGGAATGAAAACGTGTTCTAGGATGATGTGTGCTACACAACATCCTAGAACACAATAGAGTTCTCTATATATTGAGTATAGAAGTTTTCCCAAATATAATATCTTGATAAAGAGAAACCATATTAAAAATGAGCCGTGTTATAGAGAGTTAGCTGTAAATGTAAAATTATCATATACATAATGTTGAATTCCTTAAAAGAAGCAGTAAAATTACACAAAATACAACAGAATTTCAAATTCAGCTGATGAAATGAATCCATGAGTTCATCCACTGTTTCGTAAGTTTAAATAGTGTAAAATACATAATGAATAAAAATACATGTCATGCAAATTTAAGAAGTCATAGTGGTGAAGTGGATACGCAAATGATTAAAAAATAGACAAATAAAATCGCTATAAATGAATTTATTCAGCATCTAATGTGCCCACCTCGGGCAGTAAACAGGCCTGAATCCGGCGTGACATTCGATGAATCAGTCCATTGGTGGTTGCTTGAAGGTAACCGTTACCAAGACATATCCACTGTTATGCGCAAATCCTCCATGGTTTGCGTTAGTGGTCCTCAATTCATGTCACGTCCAATGAAATCCCACAGGTGTTCGATGGGACTCAGATCTGGAGAGTTTGCCGACCAGGGAAGGATGTCTCAGTCAGGCTCAAGAGTTCGCCAGTGCGACATGCGGCCTAGCATTGTATTTCTGGAATACGTGGTTAGATGCGCTCTGCTACAAGGACAGAACAACAGGCTACACAACTTGTGTAACCGCTGTCAAACCCCCGTCAATGTGTACCCGAGGCGGCCTGTGATAAAACAATTTGTGACCTCAAGCCATTATGCCCTATGTAGAACAGTTTTGACGCTCGGAGAAATGGGTTGGTTCGTAGCATTCTCCGGGTCGCCGCCTTACCCCTCGACGGCTGTCATTCCACCACAGACTTAAACGAAATTCATCCATGAACAATGCCCGATACCATTCGATGGTGCAATTACGATGACGATGACACCAATCCAGGCGTCTAGCCCTGTTTTGAGTGATCAACGGTAAACCTGTTGCTGATACCCGTGCATGATTTGTACTTCATGCAGTCTGTTGCGTATGGTTTGGGTGGACACAGATCCACCTGCTTCTGGAGGCAACTGACTTCGGATGTCACGTACCATGGAGAAAGGGTCTCGAATTGTCAACTGAATAATACGCCGATCAGGGCGCTCTTACGTACATTTCTGCGTATCACTTCCTCTTCGACGTGCACGTAGACTTCCCTGAATCCCTCATGTGACACAACGTTGGATGGTACTCAAGTTGTGCCCAACACGAGTTGCTATTGTGCGCAATGACAAACCCAGTTCATGGAGCTCGATAATACGGTCCCGTTCTCCGGTCGTTAACTGATGGTATTGAACTCGCCGACATCTCAGAGGAATTTTCAACGCTTCTTCGAAGGTCACAAATGCTACGCAATACCTCAGATGCTGTTTATGAGAAGTGAATGTTGCTGGCCTTTAAAGTTCAAATATAAATACCACGTGATCAGATGCGAGCATAAAGTTAATCATTTGCATATACATCAAACCATTATCGATCCTGAAGTTTCCATGACGCTACGTGTATTATTTCTTGGTATTGAAATTATTTCACTTTTGAGGAGTGTAGTTACAAATTTCGTCATCAGAGAGCTCTAGCATTGTATTAATGAACTAACCATTTAGCAACACTATTGTAGTCATTTTACAAATTTAACTAGATAAATAATTTTTATTACAACAAACATGTTCCACATGATGCTTATTTTTTTCAGCTACCATCTGAAATCGCAGGATAACATATTCTTCCGTTGATCGAAGTGTATGCAAGAAAATATTAGCAAGTGACTTAACATACTGTTTTAACATCAGTTAAAGTTCTTCGATCGTCACAGCAAATCCTTCACATAGATTGAGGTTTAGGGATTTCTCCGTGAATGTGTCGAATAGCGATGGTTGATGCATGTTAATACTGAATGGTCGAAATCCTAATGTTCTGTGTGGATGCGGTATTCTCATCCCTCCAATACATACTTTACAAAAATTTATAATTTTCGGATGGGTATGTCTTTGCTTGTTGGCAGCTTAAAACTAATTTTATTTGATTGGAAAAAAACTTGTTATTTTTTGTTCTTCTTTCCTTGTTCCTGTTTCATTTATTACTCGGAAAAGTTCAGTCACAATTTGACAGGAGCAACTATTGCAAGGCAATAAATTTATTAAGAATTAATACATATATATGTAGATATTGGGGTGATGGAGATTGTTCATCCCGAATCTACGATAGTTTGCTCTTACGCAATGGGCTGGTTGTCTAGGGGGGTAATTTCGGATTCCATGTAATGTTGTTGATGATATTCAAGGATGAAGCTTGCAGTAGCTTTACTTGTTTATTGAGAGAGATGAAGAATGAAAAGTATCTACACTATGATAAATATACAGGTAGTAAACAGTTCTTCCGAGACGGATAGATGGCTGCCTCATTTAACTCATATTGGCGATGGGCGATGGAACGCGCTCGGGCGTTTGAAGTTTACTTCCGACGCGGGTAGCGAAGGAGAAGAGAAGCGGAGAAAGTGGCGGCAAAAGAGAGAAGAGAGCGCGAAAACGAGCTTCACTCAGTTTTGTTCTGGGATAGGTGGCGCTGCATGAGCTTATCACATGACTCTTGATTCGTGGTGACATCTATTGAGTATCGGAGGAACTGGTTTTACAGTAGATTGAAAAGATAAAATTAATTGCTTAATAATAATTGGATGGAAAATCCTACAGAGTTCGACCCCTCCAAATAGAGCTGGCTTCCAGCTATACTGGAATTTTCAAAATAACTAATAATACAAAATAACTAATAACACAAGATAATATCTAATACATAAAAGGAAAACAATATAGTATGAAATTAAATCAAACAAAATTCACCAAATAATATCTATCTACTCTCGATATTTAAATGGTGTTAATAGAAAAATGTTTTATCATATCAGCATTTTGTATTGTGGAGCTATATCACCTCCGCAGATTGCAGATTTTTTTTTTTTCTTCTTCTTCTTGTAAATCTTCCAATTCTCGGATTGTACTTCTTCCGTATTCTTTGTAGCATCTTTGCTTTGTAACTCTGTTTTTCTTCTATATTTGTAAATATGTAAGCCTGGAATAGCGTATTCTGATGAGCTTGGGCATATGATGCCTTCTTTGAGCCATCCTTCTATCTGCTTGTTTACTTTTTCTCTTTTCGTGAATGCTAATCGGCGTGGCGATTGATAACTGGTTCATCCTCCTTTAAAATAATTCTCGTGGTAACATCGGTGCTTGCCTTCTTTTCAGGCTTGTAGCTTTCTATCATTTCAGTAAATTCTTTTTTGATCTCAGGATCTCTTATGTGATTCAGTTCTACTTTCTCGACGTTTTCCGCTTGTATCTGCATTGAGAATGCTTGATTTTCATATTTAACAAATTCTACACCATTCTCCGTGAAGTTGACTGATGCACGTTCTAAAATATCTAAACCTATGACTGCTTCGTACTTTAGTTTTGTTGTAGGTACAACATGCCAAGTTAGTGAATAGTTTTCTTCACCCATCTGAAATTCTTGTTCGAAAGATCCTATCGTTGTGACTTGAGCATCAACTATGCCTGTTAAGAGAATTTTGTTCTTCGCTAGTTTCGTTGGATCGAAGATTCTTCTGCTAGTATTTTCTCGTAGTAGACTGACGGTACTTCCGGTGTCGATAAGCGCAGTAATTTTCTTGTTTCCAAACATTATTTCTTTGGTGCGTAGACTTTCTTGACTGATAGTGGCACATGTTGCCGTAGGCTTGCTTGTTTCTCTCGTGAAATTCGTAGTTCTCTTCGGCTGGCTTGTATTTAGCTCTTTCGCTGAATCGTTGAATCTTCTAAACCTGGAGTAATTCGTTTGAGCGTGATTAGAAACATTTGAATTCAAATACCTTTCTCTGCCGTGAGTTCGATTTTCGATCCGTCGATTTGAGTTTACGTGATTTCCTTCATGACTTCTGTGACTAGCGGATTGAGCATCGTGATGTCGATTGTAACTAGTGGTTGCTGCAACTTTCCAACTTGATCTATCCTGCTCGAACTTTCGTGGCGATTCAAACTGACGAAATTGTTCTGAAGCTCTGAAATCTTGTTTCCCCCTAAAATGCGTATTAACTGGCTTTTGACTTAATGTTCTCCTGACGTCTTCATACTCTTCGAACTTTTCTGCTAATTCGGCTGGCGAATTTATCGTTGTCCATTCGTCTAGAAAATGTTGCTTAAAATCTGTAGGAGCTCTACGTTTCATTTGATCTGAGATGATCAGTTTCCTTAATTCTTCAAAAGATTCGATTTTTAACCCTGATGTCCATCCATCAAAATATGTTGCAAGTTCGTGATAAAAATCGGTCCAAGTGTGGCTATAAACTTTTTGATGCGTGGTAAATAACTGGCGAAACTTTTCTGGCGTTAATTTAAATCTTTTAAGCAGAAGTTCTTTTACGTGGTCGTAGTCGTTTGCTATCTCCTCTGGTTCACGTGCAATTATGTGAGAAATTTCGGACGGTAAGAGTCCTAAAAGATATGAAACCCAATGTTCTTTTGAAATTGTTAATCGTTGCACTTGACGTTCGAATAAGACTAAATATAAGCTAATATCTTCTTTAACTTCATATTTATGGAGAAATTTGGATATTTCCTTGCCTAGTAATTTCGAATGGTCGGTTTCGTCAACCGTTGAGTATAATTTGAGTTGATTTTCTAATTTTAATCGCTCTAGCTCAATTTCATGTTGATCTTGTCGTCGTTTCTCTTCTATAGCAAGGGTTTCTAGACGCAACTTTTCTTCAAATTCTTGTTTTCGTTGTGCTTCGGCAAGTGTTTCAAGGCGCAACTTTTCTTCAATTTCTTCTTTTCGTAGTGTTTCAAGGCGCAATGTTTCTTCTTTTCGTTGCTCTATTATACTCGCAAACAAATTTTTAGTGAATTCCTCATCATATTCAGTATCTTTAGTGATTAAGTCCCTTAATTTCTTAACTGTCATTGAAGAATCAGGCTTTAGATCTAATTCTTTCGCTAGGATAAATATATCTTCCCGACGTCCTTTAGTTAGGTACGACATTTTAAAATTAATATGAGAATAGTTAAATAGAATCAATTAAATTTGAAAATTTATACTCTAATCGCTTTTGCGTAATAACAACAAAAGTGATTTTAAAATGAAACACGCTTATTATGGTGAATATCGTTTAATTAATTTGCTTAGATAAATGTATGTGTATCAAAATATATATCGAACACAATAATTAATGTAAGGTTATTTGAAATAAATTGTGAAAATAATATAAATAATATTGCAATATAATTTGTTAAAGTACACCTTTTTTAAAAAAAAAAGAATTATTTATCTTATCAATCTGAAATCCCTTAGTTAAAATTTTCCACAGAACTAAAACTAAACATTGTGAAAGAATATAAAATAATTCAATTAGAACCAAAAAAAATATTCAGACATACAGTGAAATAATCATAGAATAAAAAATAATAAAATCATCTGTTTTGAGAAAACACTTTCAATTCGCTTAATTTAGAATTCAAGAATCTGCCAAACCTATTTTTTAAAAGTAATAAGTTATCATTCATTGAGAGGGTGAAATGAAACAGCAGACATGTTACGGTTACGTTGAAATTATGGGAAAGGGGAGATCTGTTGAAATGCTTACGATTTTGAAAGAGGAAGTCTAATTACTTATGCATTTATTCGTTTCTGTTATGAGAGCGCTGACTGATTTGATATCATGGCATATCAATTCACACACACAATAATAATAATAAAAAAAAGACACTCCTAGATTTTGAACTTAAGATGACAATTTGAAAATATATATGTATAAAAATGCACTTGGAAAATAATACGTTTAATTTACTTTTCTTCAGATATTTCTTCTTATAATTAAAAAAAAAAACATTACATGACGGCACTTCATTAGAATTAGATGATTGTCCGAAAAAATAAATGTTTTACAGTACCTGGAATCTTGCGATGAAACTTGCACATTAATATACGCTGGATTTTATATTTGTATTTTAAAACAACGCTCTTTCAGCAATCGACGGCATTTACAAAGAGCTTAAACTAAACACACATTTAGATTATCAAAAGCACAAATAAATAACTTGATGCGAAGAAGCATTTGATGATAGAAAAACTGAGGTTCTACTTGTAGGCGGGACACACTCGTCGTCGTAGGAAACTAATCGTGGAAATGGATGAGGCACACATTTTCTTTGTAGAAGATACGTTGTCACTGGACACTGGCTATTCTTGTTGTAGAAGCATACGTTATCACTAAACACTGGCTATTCTTGTTGTAGAAGATACGTCGTCGCTGGACACTGGCTATTTTTGTTGATCTCAGGGCGAGCATCAATTTTCTTTTCTTCATGTAATTCTCTCCCATTAATTTTGACGCAATCTCGGTCCGATCACTCATACATTTTGAAGGAATCCCGGTTGGAGTCGCTATAAATTTTGAAGTAATCCCGGTCGAAGCGACCATAAATTTTGTAGACCGTGGGGTGATGGAGATTGTTCATCCCGAATCTACGATAGTTTGCTCTTACACCAATGGTACAGTTGTCTGGGGGGGTAATTTCGGATTCCATGTTGTTGATGATATTCAAGGATGAAGCTTGCAGTAGCTTTACTTGTTTGTGAGAGAGATGAAGAATGAAAGTATCTACACTATGAAGTAAATATACAGGTAGTAAACAGATTCTGAGACGGATAGATGGCTGCCTCATTTAAAACCCCTTATTGGCGATGGGCGATGGAACGCGCTCCGGGCGTTTGAGACTTCCGGCGCGGGTAGCGAGGAGAAGAAACGGAGAAAGTGGCGGCAAAGAGAAGAGAGCTGAAAACGACTGCTCAGTTTTTGTTCTGGGATAGGTGGCTGCATAGGCTTATCACATGACTCTCTTGATTCGTACATCTATTGAGTATCGGAGGAACTGGTTTTACAGTAGATTGAAAGATAAAATTAATTGTAATAATGGTGGATGGAAAATCTGTATGTAAGGATTTTTTCCATCAAATATTAAGCAATTCATTTTATTTTCAATCTGCTGTATACTCGACTCTCTTGGGCCTAAGAATCAGAATCAGCAACCAACAATACGCTGAAACAAAAGCAGTGACACTTCGTTTTCGCCGCTCATCTTTCGCCGCTTTTTTCATTTCTCTTCTCCTTCGCATTATACGCGTCGAGTAAACTCAAACGTCAAGCACGTTCAGCCGCCCTGTAGCATGGGTTAAATGATGATCATCTATCTTTATCAAGACTGGTCATTTGTCATATCATGGTGTGAAATGCTTTTCATTTCTTCACATCATCTCTCTAATAAACAGGTAAAGGCTACTGCAGCATCGACTATCATCGGCAACGACCACGTAGTGCCGAAAACCACCCCCAAACTGGCACCCTTTAGCGTAAACCATCGGGCGGGATAGTAATCTAAATCACCGAAGTCTATATATGTATATGTATATGTATATGTATATATATAGCTACATCCAAGTGTATGCGATTGGTTTAACAAAGTTTTTTTTTTTCTGATAGCGATAAAATATAAAAATCGTGTGCTAACTTATAAAACTTTGCATTTAGCTATCTGTACTGTTTGGTTGAAATGATATTATGTTATTTGCTTAAAACAGTTTAGATTAAAAGTATTTCATGGGACTATCTGTGAAATATAGAATTTCGTATCTGATCAGAAGACGTTCGAAAAAGGTTCAAAATTTTCATTTCCGCTATTTCCTTTTATTCCACCTCTCTTTCAAAGGATAGCTATCTCAAAAGCACATATTGTTTTGAAAATATTCTAACTCCTTCTAATGGTTCCTTCAACTCTTGATTTCTTAGCTTGCCTGGAAAAAGGCTTCTAGATTTTCTTTCCTGTTCTGAAAATCCTTTTGAAACAAATCTCCTTTTATTTTTATACCATATCTAAATCAGCCTATATTGAGACTAAAAGTATCTTTCGGATATTTTGTCATCTTTTGTACTTTTATTCTTTTGTGAAACTGGCTTTTGAGTGATATCCTTTCCATATTTTTATTCTCATTAGGGGTCAAATTACAGATGAAAATAATCACCCAAATCTATAATCTAATTTGATTTAATATCAATATTGAAACAATTAGATTCTTATAGATACCTTAACATAAATTCTAACTAAAAAATAATTATATTACTTGATTAAAGTTTTGTTTAATGCAATAAAGAATATTTTGCTCATATTGAAAGGAACATTTTACCATGTTCTTTGTCTCAATTGCTTTAAAATGGGTGCAAATCATTCTGCAATCTCGAGAAAAATACTTATTTTTAAGAAAAAAGTTCTTAGAATAAAACATTAAACTAATAAGAGAACTTGGCCATTCAAATACACTAGAAGAGGAAGAAAAAAATATTTTTAATAATTCTATAATCCAATAGTCAATGGGTTATGAGTTTAAAAAAAGAAAACTCTTGTGTTTAGTTACATTAGATTATTTTTAAAAAAAATAGTTTTTTTTCTAAATGTTTTTCTGTCTGGAATATAATCTATTTATGGAAATTACAAAATTTTACTTTCAACTTTATCACAAATTATAGTTTAATGCCAAGAAGTTTAAAATAAAAATTATGCACTCTGTAACAAAAACGGCTTGCACAAGGTTGCCCGGTATAATAAGAGATTTCGTATACACGAAGACATTGAACCAGACAATAATTTACAATTTGGTGTTCAATGAATGAATAGCGGAAGCTACAGCGCATCGGAACTGCGCACTCATCAGGTGTATATAAGAAGAGATTCTTAATCTGATGGTCAAATTTTCTGTTGCATTGCGATTTAGGAGGATACCTTAAAATGACTGAAAAAAAATGCTTCGCGGCAGGATTCGAGCTCATTACGAGTAACTGTCAGAGTTTGAAAGAGGCCGTATCATTGGATTAAAAGAGGCAGGTTTAACAAATCGGAGAATCACTCGTCAAATGGGTCGAAGCGATGAGGCGACTAGAAGATGCTGACAAGATTCAGCTGATTTCAGCGTAAGGATGGTAGCGGTCGACCTAGGGTCACAGCAGATCGGGAGGACAGAATGATTGTCAGATCAGCTCCTGATTAATCGTTATCAAACATCAGACAGGTGACCCGCACCTGAATTTCCACCATGACCATTCACAGACGGCTGATAGAGCAAAATCTATGCTCATACTGACTGCTACGCCACCTGCCACTCATGCCTGCACACTGTCGAGCCAGATTACAGTTGCTCTTGGCTTGATCAGGTAGGAATGATGTTGACTGGGGACGTGTAGTGCTTAACGACGAATCCCGCTTCCAACTGTGTCCTGACGATAATCGAAGACGTGTCAGAGTACGCCCAGACCTTTTTTTCTCAGCAAGATAAGGCTAGACCACATACGGCATGTGTTACTATGAAATATCTTACAGCTTGTCAAATATTTCCTTGGCCAGCCACATACCCAGATCTCTCTCCAATCGAGCATTTGATGGGAAGGTGATGAGGAAGGTGATTTGATGGGAAGGTGATGAGGAAGGTGATTTGATGGGAAGGTGACTGCATCTACTAGGGAGTGTTGATGACCTAGCCCGACAATTGGAGAAAAGTTGGCTAGAAATAACGCAGGAGACCATCAGGGAACTTCATCGCTCTATATCACGTCGTGTGGCAGCTTTCATTCAGGATAGAGGTGGGTCAACACCTTATTGAGCTCTTTACTTTGTAACTGGGTAACTCTGAAATAAATCCTTTAATTTTCCTGAAATTTTAATCATTTCCTATTCTGTACATAATTTTCCTATCCACCAATTTTTGTCTCCATCGGATAACTCCTTCTTGGTGCGTCTTTTTTTCCCTTTTTTTCTTTTCTTTTTTTGTCATAAAGTGTATTTTGAGCTGTTTTCACTAAAATATTTCCCGTTTATTAACAGCTTTTACTCTTTTCAAAATGACTGTAATTTCACTTCTGTTCCAAGTATTCTACTTCATTTAACTATGTACAAAACATTATAATTTTTATGTCAAAAATTACAATTCATGTAACAAATGTAATATGTTTCGACTGAGAAGAAAACAAGAATTTGCTTGTGCTAAAATTTTAAAAGTAAGTAACGAAATTAAAACTTTAAAAGAAAATAAATATCTTTAAGAAATATTTTCATTGATATTGTTATAAAAATGTTTCAGTTAAAATAAATCATTGTATTGCTTGTGGACCTCATGCATTTCTATCAATTGCAGTAGAGTACACCTGTGGGATTGTACGAAAATCCCATGACTTTCACATCATATTATACTTTTGAGGCCATTAGAATTCATCTACCATAAGGTTATCGACCTCTTGAATTATCTATCTTGATAACTAATTTACCATGTTTTCGAAAGTTACAGATTTTAAAAAGAAATTTCAGCTAAAAATAATTAAAAAGTTCATTTAAAATCATTGAAAAGTCAGCTATTTCCAGGACATCATTCATTTATCTTTTTAATTTACTGGTGTTCTGAAATATTTGGCCAATTTTTGCTCAACACGTCGTGAATTCAACCAAACATATCACATATTTAATCATTAGAATTATGTCTGGGATCTAGTAAAGTGATAAAACAGTTAAAGTGAAGTAAAGTGGTAAAGCAATCAAACTTAAAGCGTAAATAATCACTAGAACTGCATCTGTAATCCAGACGTAAGGTGAAGTGGAAAAACATAAAAAATGGTTGCGTAAAAGAAGAAGGATAGAAAATTAGGAATATCAATCGAGTATTCCTTAGACACGACGTCAGTCCACTATTGTTTGTTAACATCAAACTAAAAGAACCGTGAGGGTTGATGGTGACGAACTAAGTAATTTTGAGCCCCATTGAAGGAACGAGAACGAAAACTGAACTGAGGCACCAATCTCCTTTCCAAACCTTTGAGCCCGACACATTTTATGTACATCAACCCCATTATACAAAGGATCTTTAGTGGTATCAGGACTCCTAATTATTTTCGAATACGTATCAAAAAGATCTAAAATTAAAAATTAATTCCCTTAAAAATACTCATTTGTGTATCATAAATATATAATCATTACTCTACATGGAATTAAGTAATTTATTCATCCTTTTATCAAATCACTTTGATTTAAATTAAAAACCTTTTCTACATTTTCGAATGCAATCAATCAAGTGCATTGATCATTTCTTAAAAAATATTGAAAAAAAAAATAGTTTATCATAAATTGCACTTTTTAAAAAACATTATTATGCGTCCGCTTTTAAAAAATATGTAATAAAATATTTGGAACATTACATTTCCTTCAGTTAGACAAGTTGTAACAAAACTGTAAACAAATAGTTTTCGTCATAAAATGGCTGTCATTTATTCAATATTTTAATTTATTAAAATTGACATTTTTGTTACGTTAACATAGTTAAGTGTAACGAGTGGTAGATATGTGACATAATTTATTTGACATGCAAATATTATTTTTCATTCATATGAATTATTTTACGTTAAAAATTATATGGAAAATTAGTTGAAGATAAAAATTTGATAAGCTTCAGGTAAAAAAAATAGCTATAGGTGGGGGCTGGATGAAAATTCGAATGAAGAAATTATGACAGCATGATACTTTCATTCATTACATCCAGGCGATCGCATGTACGGATTAATTGAAACAGCTGCTTCAAGAATTAAATAGTGCGGATTCCTCTTTCCCGTCGAAGGCGACGAAAATGAACCGATATCTCGAAGTATGAATGGGTGAGAAGGAATCCTTTTAAGTGAAGCGTCAAGGCATCCATTAATAGGACATGACAGTCGAGACCCTTAACATTCTTGACAGATTACATTGTCCTTGAATAATTTCCAGTTTAAAAGGTCGAAGAAACGATTAGTAATTATCTTTATTTGTTACTGTTGTTAAAATGAAGAGAGAAGGGACAAATTAGTGGCAAGGAAATAGTAGAGAATAGAGATTTGTTGCAGTTTATAGCTCAACCAAACGGTCAAACTTTTTTGTCGACGCGAAAAATTAGAGATTGTCAAGAGAGGTATGATGTAAAATTATACACGAGTACATTGATGTAATTTTAGTTATTTTTGCTTTTTTTCCTTTTGAGCTGCTCATGTTGCTCTTATTTGAAAGGAGTCTGCTTATATTAAATTTCGCAATGTCAGAGACACTTGAAAATATATAGAAAACATTCCTTAGTGGCAATTTTCAATATGGTTTTATCAGTGCAGTTATTATATTTTGATTTCTAGATTGAATAATATCGCGAATTAGTTAATAATAGTGTTCTTCAAAACTTAAAAAAATTAAACTTTTTAGAAATAGAGAAGTGTAGTATTTATTGTATTTATATTTACCAAAATGAGTGATAAATATGTTAGAGTAATTTGTACGTGCTGCACAGAGATTACAAGGGCAACTTTTAAAGTTTATGTATAACTTTTAAAGTGTTGAACGGGGTGAATTCATAATTTTTAAAGCCGCAAAAAGAACATTTCATTCTTTTTTCCCTATTCGTAAGACATAAATTCTTAATAATTCAATGAAATTGAATTTTCCAAAAAACTCATGAATTTTTAAACCAATTCAGATATAAATTTACGTACCGTAAATATCTGTCCTAATTGAATGAAAAATGAAAAGGTATTTAATCTAATTGTTTTTATCGTCATTCAAAGGTTCATGTAAAAGATTTTCCTTACATATTTATGCCATTTATTAAAACTTGTTCAAATGCAATTAATAATAAATTAGTATTATTTCATTATTTAACAAACGGTTAACAGTAATCCATGTCACTTTTTTCTTCAAATATTATAAAAATAAATTTATGTAAATGGGCATTTATACACACATCATTTGTGTAAGGTTAATAAATGTATGAAAGTTTGATAATAGTTTGATAATAGTTTGGATGCAGTTTGATAATAGTTTGGATGAAATATCATCCAAACTATTATCAAACTGCACCTGAAATGTAAATTTTAATTGTTTCTAAAAATGTGAATATAAGCAGGAAAAATCTATATTTGATCTTTCTACACCAAGAAATTATCGGATTACAGGAAATAAAATGCAAAAAGACAAAAAAAACTTGAAAATTTGTTAAAAACTCACATTTAAAAATGTATATTATTCATTTCAGAAAAACTAAACAAACAATTCAAAAAGAACATGTCGTTCATTCAATTCAAGTTCAAAAATGAATAAGAAATAAGTTATTTTATTTCCAAAAAATATTTCCATAGTGAATAAAATAATTAACTGATTATTTATATTAACGTTGCACTAAAAAGAAACATAAGATCAACTAAGGAAATACCTCGTAATTTTGAATATGTGTCAAGTGACGAGGAAGATACCTGAATTGGCATTCTTCTTTCTAAACTCCCACGCACTGGCAAAGAGAGGGATTGGAAATTTAATCTGCATTAACTTTTGTTCCAGGAGGGTCTTTAGCGGCATCAGGATGAACGAAATAAACAAACTTTTTTTAATTCAAAAAAACTAAAAGGTTTTCGCAATTATCACATTGATATAGATCACTTAAAAACTGACAAGTATAAGTGATAGTGGTATTAGGAAGTTAAATCGAATTGATTTTTTAAAAAGAAGGAAATAATAACTATATATGAGAAAATATTGCCATTTTTGATGGCACCACGGACTTCTCTGGGTCGGTTTTTTATTCCAAAATTAGTCGGTGAATTAGAACAAGGATGAGGCAAACTTCGTTTTGGAAGTTAAAACATTCTAAACTTGGTGGGCCAGGTAACAGACTCAACATTTACATGGGGTATCAGTCATGCAATGACAAAAGTAGTCAAACTTTTTTTTTTAAAATTAGGAAATGGTATTTTTACATAATGGTTGATACATAAGTAAAGAAACACGTTTTCATTAATAAACATACCATAGAACAATTAAGTTCTTCTCTAATGTGATGAAAGAAATTGGGTTTTTTTTTCCAGTATATTTTGTCATACAGGATAATTAGCTTGATAATTAACAATAATTTTTTACTGGCATGTCATAAATTCAATTTCGAAAATATCCTTTCAAGCTGGTAAGTACTTCCAAATATCGAAAAAAAAAATCCCTGAATATTTGATTTAAGTGACCTTTTTTATCTTCAGAAAGATATTTATAAAATTTGTGATTGAGTTCATTTTTTAAGCAATATTTATTGTGTATCATCATTTTGCAGATCAATCACTTTCAACTGAAATTACTCAATTATACAGTCAAATGAGTTTTGAAATATGAAAATGCTTTTAGCATTTGCAATAAGAGATGAAAAATTGTTTTAAATAGTTTACATATCTCAGGGGTTATACCAGGTAGTTTTATTTATTTTAAAATGTGTTCATGTAAAAAAAAAATATAATGAGCTTGTCGCAATAAAAACTTACCATAGTTTGCCGACATCTAAAATTGAATTCTGACGAATTGAAAAGATACAAAAATCCGAATGTCCCAGGGTTGTCAAGTAAGTGGTCTCTAACTAAACTGTAGTCCTCCTCCCAGCAATAAACCATCCTCTAAGGAACTAAAATACAATCCTGAACAGTCATCATGTGGTAACGTTTGTGTTAGCTTTTCATAATAAAACTTACTATCATTTATTTCAAAATTTCTTTTCAGGTAAGCGGATTCAAACAAGTAGAAATAACTTGGATCTGGAACTTGAACAGATTCATTCTATATTCGTTGTTTTAATTGGGAAAATTGCTTCGGCTGGCAAACCGTGTTTCGAAAGGAATTAAGTTAGTGAGCTGAAGTATGAATATATTTCTAGAAGATCCACATTGCTAAAAATTTAATATTGCATCACGAAAATAAATTCGGATGAAAATGTGAAAGCAAACAAGCATATCAATTAAATTATTTTGGAAACGTTTCCAAAAGACAAAGAAAGCAGAAGGCAAGCGTATTATTCAAGTGTTAATGCAAAATAAAATTAAACTCCAAATTTCATACTGAGCGATTATATTTTAGTATAACCTACAGAAAATTCTTTTTTTTCCCTTCTAGTCAATATACTTTTTATGAAAATTTTATACTTCTTTATCACCATCACGTTGCCGAGAAAAAGGAATTTACGTTCACGCCATTCTTATGTCCTATTTAGTATTTAAAAATTTAAAGTTTGACAAATTTCTGATGTACAGTTCACTCTGCGTGAAAATTAGAATATCCTAAGAAAAACGACATTATATACTTTTTCACCACAGAGCTGTTTAGTGTTTACCGTGAATGATGTAACAGATGTTGAGAAAACAAACTAGGCCGTAAGAAAGAGAGAGAGAACAGTAAAGAATCTATTGCACAATTTCTGGTATGTAACCTTAAATGAATGTTATAGGAAGATAATTAGAACTATAATCGCTTTTCTTTTCAGTCGGTAGGAAAGTGACCGAAAAATGCTGAACACACAGGTATACAATTCATTATAGTGAATATTTAAAATTATGATTCTTTATATTCTTTTATAGTTCATTTAACATTCTTTTTCATATCTTATTTTAACACATATACATTTTTAAACGAATACTTTGATAGGTTGTAACACTCGGCCGACCCGGGCGTCCTCTTGTGTCATCACTAATTTCAAATATTAAATACTACGACACAAATAATTACAGAACCACCAAAACAACTTTCACAATTTATTAGTATATATTTACTATAACACCAATGACTACGCTCTCCAGGTTAAGTTTTCTAACACCTTAGTTCAACCCACCAATAATAATCTAACAGACTCTTACCAATATCTTTTATCGACTGCAACTCCGATTCTGGAACAACTGCTGAAAATACTAGACCGAATCTTTTTCGAGTAAACTTTACTCGAAACCTCCTTTCTCTTATATAGCACTTAGACTTCACCTCATCTCACTACAACGCCTCTCTGATCCTCCTTCAGTTACTCTACTCCTTCCGACGGAGTTTATTTAATTCTTAATTCGACCACTTCACTTCATTCCTAACTGCTTTACATACTACATTATGCATCACGTTTCATTTTTGGTTGGGCAAAGGTTGTTTAGTGAAAGCAATCAATCTCAATTAAAAGTCCCCAAGGTTAGTGAAGAGAAACCGCGAATAGCCCAATGTCACAAGGTCATGCCTTTATAATTGCTAGAAGTTTCTCAACTGAATAATTTTGTTTAGTTTCCATCGCCAGGAAATATCTTAATACATCATTAATGTAGCTTTATGAAAAAAAATGAGAAATATTTCAATGCTTGTCATATTCTGGAATACACCCTCGGTTTGTGCAAATTAAATTTATTTCGAAATTTAAATTGTTCCTGTCAGGAATTAATCCTGTTGTAATTGTAAATGTCAGGATGAATAAGAGAAATTCTTCCGGTAAAAAATATTTCTAAAGAAAAGAACAACGACTTGAAAGTGGGAAAATAAATATTCAGAAGATTCGTTCGCGCACTGTTGAAAGTCACTGTTCTTTAACATGGAAGAATCTATTGACAGGTAATTTTATTTCTGGGGAATTGCGAAAGCGAGAGCGAACAAAGAATTGTATATGGGTGAACGAAAGAAAAAATTGTTATTCGGAATAAATTAAGAGAGGGTCGAGACCAGAGGTAAAGAGCTTTTATTATCTTTCTTCAATCCTATTTGACAAGTGCGAGACGAATTCGTTTGGTATGTAAGAACGCATTCCCAAGAAAGGTATTTGTATTCTTTTCTATGAAGAAAGCACTTATGAAAAGTGGAATGTGTTAGCTCTGAATCATATGCTATTCCTGTGCTTTCGTAAGGGTAATATAAAAATACTGAATGAAGTTACATTCTGCTGTGACATGCTTCAGAAAATTGAATTATTCATAGATTGCTGTTTTATAGGATATTTTGGAGATGGTACGGTTGTGAAAGTATACTTATTAAATTAATTATTATTACTGAGTTTTTCAACTACTGTTATTAAAGATCTAATAATCATATCGATGAATAGTTACTTTTAAAAAGGTAAGGACATTTTTTTCAATTAAAACTTATTAAAATCTTACTTGTAAAAAAAAACTAAATAACATTATTAAACATGGAAAATCGTTATTCTATTATTTTTCGTTATCGTTATTTCTAAAATTTGTCAAATTTACAATTTTCTGAATTTATCGAATTCTATTAAGTGAATATTCAGATAACTATTTTGAGTATATTTGTTAAAACATAACCTAGTTTCATAAATTGTTTAATAGTAATTTATTTTAATGTAAACATAAATCAAGAACTTGTTCTTGAAGAAATGCTGGTTTAACTCTTTACTTAAGTAGCCTTTGTTTTAAAATATTGTTCGCTAATCAATCGATTGAATGAATCAATAATAAAACAAATAAGTAGGTAATGTTCGAAAACTAGTTCGGGTAAAAAAAGAATTTCTGTTGGAACCAAATAATATTTATAAATTGCAAGATATACACTTAAAATATTAGTTTTGAAGGAGGAAAATGATATCAAAATTAATTAAAATTTTTATTCATTTATTTATTTGGTGTTAATAGCTTATATAGTGGTGGCATATGTATAAAAAGCCACAAAAGTTACTTTCCAATTTATTTCCCTCAGACTTTAAATTATTGAGGAAATACAACATTTTTTGGGACAGAAAAGTAAGGTCTATTATAATTTTTTTTTTTAAAATAAAAATTGAAAAGTAAGATCTGATAAATACTACCAATGGGTTTCCTTTCAGAAATGGTATCCTTCTAATATATTTTGCATGGCCTTTAGAAGTTTGTCATGACGATCTCTTATCTAACGTTGTTTCTTTATCAGTCCAAAGGTCACTGGTTCACTGCAATCAACTTTTGCATTATTTGAAACAAAGACCATCTAAAAATTCTACCTTTATTTGTATACTTATTTCTATGCATATTATTGTTAACAGTTAATTAGATCTAGTTAGGTAAAATGTCATTCTTTTTAAGGTTAAGAAAAAAAAACCGCATGCCTAAAATATTTATAAATTAAAAAAAACGTTCATCAAGTTTAAAGAATAATCAAAACATAAGTATGTCTTGGTTAAAATCCAAGAGAGCTAACAAGAAATGCATTATTGAAATGGATCGACTAAACCTATACAAGGCAGGAATATTAATGTAGTGAATGATATTATTTTCATACCTGGGTCAGAAATGACGAAATAAAGTCTTGGAATTTGTTTTGTTCAGAAATGAACATCCTAAAATCATTGTTATCTGGATTCTAAATTGAAATCAAATTAGAACACTATTCTTCTAATGATATAGGTAAAAATCATTCTTTCTGAGAGAAAAAGGCTTGCGCCATCTTTAAAGTGGATTCCAGATTGGAGAAAGTTTTCCACAATTACCTTAATAAAAAAAATAAAATGTCGAAAATTCTTTCTATTTTCTTTTTCAGAGGAATTCATTTAACTATGGGGAGAGATCCAGATTACTCTTCTCAGATATATTATATGATTATGATTTTAATGTTTTTACCTTAGGCATTAGCTCAAAAATTGCTATCGTAGAGAATAGTAAAACGATTGCCTGAATAAAATCATTATCTTCAAATTTTGCATTGACCTTGTACTTCATTTTAATCAAATATTTTGTATTTATTCCATAAACAAGAATAATCTAATATAACTGAATAAATACAGTTGGAAAGTTACTAAATAATATGATGTTTACAATACATAATTAATTCAGGTTTCTCATCAAATGAACTTATTTACTGACCTAATTTTTCATGCATTATAATTTTCTTTCTTAAGAATGTTGTAAAAAAGGACTCATGCATTTTTCTTCGCAGAGAGTATTTATTTTAGCGTATATATCAAGTTTAACTCAAATGTGCAATACATGTTTCGATATAAGCTACTTCGTTTATTCAATAGGCTAAGTAAATTATTATCTGGACAATATAGGATCATAACAGGATAAACTACTAATAGCTTACAAAGACCTTTTTACACTTAGAGTCCTATCGTGAAACATTACTTGAATATTGTCCATAAAAGCCTGATAAATGAGGATAAATTACGACTTCTGAAAGTTTCCATTTGCAACTTTCACTATTACATTTCGTAAATGAACTGTTAACTGTATATTCAAACTGGCTGCGCTAATGCCAGATGCGAGACGTTTGTATTGTTGTGGATTCAATGCAGAAATTAACTACATTCAAGTATGAATCTAATTGTATTCAAATGCATAAATACTATGCAATTATCAAAGAAGTTTTACAAATAATTATATATATTTGTTCAATAATTTAAATAAATATAAGCTTCTATTTCTGAACGGAAATTGTAATTATATCGAATTAAAATATAAACTGACCAGAGCACAATATGCTCTAATGAACAAAAATTTATTTCATTTACGAAATATCTCTTTTCTTTACATAAATTAACATTAAGAATCAGCACTCATTTGCTTTCAAAATTAAATTAATTAATCTGTATTATAAAAAAAAGCTAAAAAGTAATCAAAACGCTTTAGTTTTAATGCAGAATGGACTATTTTTCCAGCATAAATATAAAGAACCAATGTATTTAAATATGCGAAGTTTACATAAAGTATGAATTATCGCATTTTTTTTATTAAATTGTTCATTACATTATTTGTTTATTTAAAATCAGAAAGTACTTTTATATCGGTAAATTGTCATTTATTAAATAAATAGTTAAAAAATGCTTTACAATATAAGTGAAATATTGCAATATATTGCAAATCGATTTATAATAATGCAATGTATTGAATATCAAATGTATGCAATGCATACATTTGATATGTAATATTAAAACAAATCTTGCTAATTTACGTGTTATTTAACCCTATAAATGAAACACATCATTTCTGATTTTTTTAACTTAAAGTTTGTATGAAATAGACCTATGATTTAAATTTTTAGAAAACTTGATAAATCATATCATTCGCAATTGTATGTGTATATAATTACTCTTTTCTACAAAGATTTTAAAACTTTAAACACTCAACAACTGATTCAATATTAAATTAGCATTTAGTTAATTTAATTTTAAAAGTAAGAAAAATGTTTTTCGAGCTTTTTTATGTGCAAATACATTTCTTGCTACCTCGACAAACAAAAATGCCAAAAAATAAAATTTAATGTTAATCTTCTATCTAAAAATTCATTAATTTATAGTTTATTATTAATTTATATTAGTATAAATTTTATTAGTCTCCCTCCAAATATTAAACAATATCTAATAAGCAAAGCAAAGATTAATTTCAATTTATTGCGAATCATATACCAATTCAAATATCCAAAGATTCTATAAAGAAATATCAACTAGTCCAATCATAAAGATTCGCCTTATATATATATAATCGAAATATAAAATTAAAAATAATATAACCATTTAAATGTAACTAAAAGAAATATTTCAAGATAAATATATTGTTTGAAACTTGATATATTTCTATATCAGTTCATTTTTTATTAATATTTTTGATTATATTTCCATATTATTATATTATTTACTAATTATTTTCATATTTTTCCATGCAAAGTATTATTATTTCTCAGGTTCCTCTATGTGTTTTCACAATTAATATTAAGAAATGACATTCAGAAAGTTGAATTTCTTTCTGTTACTTTCAGTTATTTATTATTATTCTTTCAAATTTTACAGCATTAAAGGCAAAAGTTGAAATCTTATAGAGAGATGTTTTTTTATTCGCATCTTACTTCACGAACAAAAAGTACCCCTTTGTACATGAGAAGTTGTCTTTTCACCTATAAAAGTATATATTGCATAAAATATTTTCATTCAAATACATCTGAGAATGAAAGATCCAGTTTTCATGCACTTCTGTGATATGCATTAGGAAAGCATACTTCAAGATATCTTTTTTATTTATCAGATTGTGCAAGGATTTAGAAAAAAAAAAAAGAAAATTACAAAGAATATTTATACCAATATACAATTCAGAATAAAAATAACCTTTGCTTGTTTTCGTTATTTACAGCCTTATTTTTACAAAAACATTCAAATCTCTTTCTTTTTGAGTTCAATCAAACAAACCATAATTCAAATATGAATTTGATAAAAAACTGATTTTTTTTTAAATTATTCCAAATGCTTATGTCAGTTATAGCAGATTGTGTTAATTGCTTTTAATGATTCTGATCATAATGTGAATCACTTTCATGCAGTGTTAAAAGATAAATTATTATTAAAAAACGGTTTTCGTAAAGACGTATTTACTCGTATCAGGAGTCATAACTAATATAGATTCTTTACTTACGTAATTTGGGGATTTCAATCAACATTTGAAAGCTATTATAATTTATAAATTGTTTTCTAATAATACCTGACGTCAAAAGAGAATAAGATGTAATATAAATCTGCAATGAAGGGAAACATTAAATTTCAAAGAATAAATATTGTTGAAAGCAGCATTTAAAGTATGAGTTAAATTTCAATCTACTATGTGCAAATAAAACAAAAGTATAAGAAAATATTTATTGATTACATGTAACTTGCTGAATTACTGGCTGATGAGTTGAAAAAGAAGTCTTTTGAAGAAAAGTGTGTGCTGAAATATACAAATATTTCTTTATTTTTTTGTCAGCTATAAAGCTATTATTAAAATTTCTGATAATCATTTAATTCTTTTGAATTCACAATTACATTAAAAAATTTTATAATTCCGCCATAAGCTTAGAAATTTTTTGAGTTTCTTCCAATATATAAGTAAAGATTATTAATAAATGAATAAGATAACAACTACTTTATTGCTGATTTGCTCTTTATTTAAATCAATCAACTATTGCTTAAATAAATACATCATTTAGAAATATTTCATTATGTATACAACCCTTTATGGAAAGCATATCTCTTAGTTAGCCATTTACTTGTATTAAATTGCATTCTGCAAGAATATATTTCCTGTTAAATTGAAATATCCAAATATATCTGAAAGTTTCTTCAAAGTAGCGGAATGGTTACTTTTCAACGCTTAGAGATTAATACCATATTGTAACTACCGAATGAAAAGGGCGAATCGCAACATATAATTAAAAGTATAAAAAAAGCTTAGAAAATATTAAATTCTTACAAGTAACGTTATCAAAGGTAACTAAAAACACATAATCCATTAATATATGCTATTAATAAGCATGAATTCTATAAATAGTTAAGTGTGCTTTACATAAATTCCTTTCAAATAGGATACTTCTAAAATACACAATTATCATATTGGTTTTAAGGAAAAAGAAAAGAGCTGCGATATTTTGATATGAAAGCAACGAAAATATTCTTAATTTAAAACACAGTAATTAATAAAGTTCCTGAATGAGTGGAATAGATTAAACAGAGGACAAAAATTCTATCAAATTTCAAAAATTGTAATAATTTACAATATAAAAAGGGGAAAGGAACAAATTAATTACATAATAAAACTCAGAAAGAGTATGAGATTAAGGAAATAAGAAAAATTAGAATGAATGGAAAAACACGTGAAACACATAAGAAATAACTGATTGAACTTCCACTCAAAAGTAAAAAAAAAAAAAAAAATGTAAATGAGATAGTTCCATCTACCAACTCATATATATATATATATATTTATATAATGCAAAAAAGTGGTTATAAAATCAAATATCCATTTAAACGGAGATCAAAAATAAAAACGAAAAATCATTTAAGAAGAAAATAACAAGGAAAACCCAGAGGAACCCAAAATATCAAAACATGATATAACTAAAAGGATTAAAGATATTGTTAATAACCCAAAATACACACCAGCATAAAATAAACTTACATGATCATTGAAAAGTGACGGCATTTAGTAAAAATACTGAACTAATTATCTGATATAAGCTTAACTGATAAATAAAATGATAACAACGCCATTTGCCAATAATGTGAGAACTAAATAAAATCTGAATATACATACAATCGGAGCAAAAAATAAAAACGATGTTTTTTAAAAAAAAAAAATCAAAACCAACGAAAAATTATCAAAAAACCAAACTTACAATTAAATAAAAAAAAAAAGTAAATAATTAAAAAAAATAATTAACAAATAAGCATGTTGAAATTAATTAATTAAGCTATAATATAAAAATTAATCTATTCCATAATTTTAAAATTTATTTTCAAATTAATATGTTAATCCTCAAAATAATAATAATACAAATAACAAAACTTAAAAATACAATGAAATTATATATATATATGTAACATTATTCCTATCGACTTTTGTAAAGTAACATAATATCAAATATAGTCGAGG
>BMAW01056954.1:317260-377277 GCA_019974015.1 Nephila pilipes | reverse complement strand
AATTTATTATTTAGGGTAATTATTGAATTAAAAGTTAAATCATTACATATATATATATATTTCACCTTTTTTTCTCATATGTAATCTTTCGGACTTTTACATCTTGTAACATCATTTTTATTTGGTTGGGTCTTGGTTTAATCAGCATCGAATACATACTTGCAATCAGAAATGTAAAATAAGTTTTCTTGTGCCCATATCAATGAAAAAAGAGCAGTTTCGGTTTTCAGAGAAAGTATGAAGATATACTCTTTTGTATTGATTATTTCCGGGTTCGTAAACGTGTTCTAAATAACAAGATTATTTAAATATACATCATTGGTTACTTATTAGGGTATTTTTATTCCTAGAGAGAAGGTCACCTTTGTCGAATAATGTGTTCTAAATGATTTCTTGAAAATTTCTTATGTGGTCTAAAAATAAATGTATGAAAGTTTACCATCAAAGAACTTTGCTAACTTTTTAAGAGCTATGCATTTTAAGATGTATTCATCTGAAAATCTGAAAGTGTGTGTCTTCATGTATATACTCAACTGACATGAATGCTACAAAAATTAAATTTAACACTTATTTAACAGAAAATGAATAGATTAGAAGTATCTATAAAGATTTGTTTTAGCCTTTTTAACTACTTTTATTGCGATAGGTATGCATTTCTATAACACCTCACTGATTTATAATTGTTTGTATTTTTATCGGCTTCCTTAATCGCGTCCTTTTCTTTCAACTTGTGAACGAAATAAAGTATTTCATGAAGGGGAAAATATAGAAACTTTCCTTCATGGTATGTATTGAATGCTATAAAATTTACTTACGATTAGATCAGTTTTTATTCCAATTTAAATATTTAATCAAATATATGAATAATCTGTTAAAAGGGTTCCTAAAACGGATTTAAGGATGTTAAAGAAGTGCTTTGGAATAATTATGGAAGCTGAGCTCTAAAGATATGATATTTAGCAATTTTTGTATTTTCCATTCAAACCTAGGATTTGTTTTCTGTGACGAAGGACTTTATACTTATGTTATTATTTTGTATCAATTAAGGCATAAAATGGTTTATGGGAATCTAAAGATTGAAGATGAGAAAAAACGAAAGATAAGAGAAAAATGAATCAATTAATGTATGATCTATAAATGGAAAAGTCGAAGGTAAAAATGGGTTCTTTTTAAGAAGTTTGTTTTATCATTAATTACACATCCCCATCTATCTTTGGCTATTCTACTCTTTTTGACCTGTTCATATCCCCCTAGAAAGATATTAGTGAGCTTTCAAAAGGGCATGTACCATAATTTGAGAACCATTTTGGTTATCATATTGAAATGTTACGAAATCAGAAAGCAACTTTGGCTCTCGTTAAGAAACCAGAGAGTATTGTTAAATTGAGGTTTACAGCACAATCACCTTAGAGTACAACAATGTTCAAATATTTGTTTTATCAAACTTTCAATCAACAATATTTTTTATTTCTATTTCATACAGAAGTTATCTTTCAATGATGTTCGATAATTTTCGGGTAACGATAATTTTTCTGAAATAATATCAATTTCCTTCTTAATTTTCGGTATTTGTATTTGGTAATGCATGGTGGCCAGGGGAGTAAACAAAATGTTCATTTGTGAAAGTCGCATGAATAGCCAAACATGCATTAATGTTCTTGAACCCACTTAAGAACATTCTTATTCAGGCAAATTATTCGGCAATTATCTTTGGCAAATTATTCGGTGACACAAACAAGGTAGGCATTGATAATGCACCATACCCCTAAATAGTGGTATCAATACACTGGATTCTGATTAATATTATTGTCAATTTAAAGTAGTCTCTACAGTTCCCAGACCTTAACTCGAATGAATATCTGTGGCTTTCTTATAAAGTGTAAGATACGATAACACTCAAAAACATCTAAATAGTCTTAATATTCTTTTGAACAAGCTTGAAATGTTATAAATGCGGAAGAGTTCCGTAAACTAATGGCTAGTAGGACGATTGTTCGCAAGTGTATTTAATGGTAAAGGTGGGTAAACAAAAATTAAAATTCTTAACTATTATTGCTTTTATTCAATAATATAGTATTCTACTTCTGTTTATCTCATAACTATTTCAAAACAAATATATTTTTATAGAGTAATTAAAATTTTTTGCCAAAGACGGTCCATTGCACTGATAGATCAAATGAAACCATCCAAATAGAGAACTAATGAGCAATAGATTTTTAATTGTATTTAAAAAAAAACCAAATTCAGAAATGCATCACAAATGCGAATTAAGATTAAAACGGGAAAATTCACGTAATATAACTAAAAGTATTAGAGATCATTTAAAAAGGCAAAATCACAGAATTTATCAAAAAAATGTTTCACTGCATCAACTGATATTGTGCTTCGAATTTCATATTGCACTGATGTACTCTTGTACAACTTGTTAAAAAATATTCTTCCAATAAATGCGTATTTTTCATGAAAAGGTTAATTCTTCATTACCACCATCAGATAGCTTCGAAAGAGAATCAAGCTCACCTTTCATTTATGTCATTTTCGTTATTCAGAATTCTGATAAATTTTTCTAATGATATCTTCAGCATCTCTTTCCTTAAGTACATTAAAAATCACTCAAAAAGTTAAGGAAAGTTCGTCAGAAAAACGAAAATTGCGAAAAGAAAAAAAAAAAAGTAGTAATAGATTTAGAAATATATAGTCAAATGTTTCTGGTGCGTGACCTTGAAAGATTGATTTCAGAAAGTCATTATAAGAGTACAATAACGTCTTCTTTCATTCAATGGGTGTAAAAAGGACCAAAACATGTCGGGCACCTTTGATTACAGTTCATAGTCGTTAAAGAGTATTAAAATCATCGTAATAAAATTTTTATGTATTTACTTACAAATTTCATTTAAAGTTCTTCCACATTTTACACTTACACCTTATACATTAAATTTTAAAAGGAACACTAATATCTATCTATTTCATAATTACCTATAATATAAGAAACGGATACATTTTTCTTTGGTTTCCTTCATCAAGAAATTTGATGCTCGATCAATAATGCAACTCTCAATAAAAATCGAAAAGATTTAAATGCATGTCATATTTCGGAACATTCGACGGTTCGAGGAAATTAAATTTGTTTGGGATTCTAAGCCTTTCCGTTTTCCGTGTCATATGTTGAATAAGCGAAATTCTCCTCGTAAAAAATTTTTTCCAACGAAAAGAACAACGACTTGAAAGTGGGAAAATAAATATGTAGAAGATTCGTTCGGGCACTGCTGAACGTCACCTTTCCTCAACGCTAAAGAATCTCTTGAAAGGTAATTTTATTTCTGCGAGATTGGAAAAGTGAACAAAGAATTGTAGGGGGAAGGAAAGAAAACAAAAGTTTTTCCCCGGATAAATAAGAAAGGATTGAGAGAAGAGATAAAAGTGTTTTATTATCTCTCTCCAATCCAATTTGACGAATGCCAGACTAGTTCGTTTGGTATGTAAGAACGCATTCTCAAGAAAGGTATTTGAATTCTTTACCATAAAGAAAGTAGTTATGAAAAATGGGTTATAACTGGCTCGTATAATCAATCGTATGCTATTTTTCTGGGCTTTATACTAGTAATATAAAAATACCCAAAGATGTTACATTCCTTGACGATTTGCTGTAGGAAAAGAATGAATTATATTTGTATTGCTATTTAAAAAGAGACGTTGCTTGGTTATATTGGAACAATATATACATTTAGCTATGAGTACAATTTTTAATACTAACTATAATTACTGAGCATTTTCAAAAAGTGGTCATAAAGTTCTAATAATCTTTTCAAGGAATAGTTGCTTTTGAAAAAAAATATGACGTTTTTGAAGTTCATGCTTATCAATGACATTAAAGTCATACTTATATATGTGATATATAACAATATTATCCATGCAAAAATACTTTTATATAAAAATGGTTGAAAGATCAATCGATATAAACTGAAACTTGATTGAGTAACTTTAACAAATGGATGGATTTCTTTACAATGATTGCTAATATGATTCCTAAAACGTAAATAGATTTCAAAGGATATCGAATTCATATCCGTTTTATTTTAGAACAAATGTAAATCAAAATCTTCTTCATCGTGATACAAAACCAATTTATTGCTTTAGTTATGTAGCATTTTTTTAAAATTGTGTGCTCTAAGCTATCCCCAAAATTAATTAAATAAAAACTTATGTGTAAGAAATTTTTCAAAAATTGTTACCGTATAAAATTAAATTTCTTTCAGAAAAAAATAATTTCTGCAAAATGGAAATCATACGTACAAAAAAGTAGTTTTGAAGGTGAAAGAAAAGATTATTCAATATTAACTGAAAGTTTTGTTTATTTACTTTGGTGTTAACTGTTTAGAAGAATTTAAATGCACATAGTTTCTCGAATGTAATACATAAACGTTACACAATAGTTCAACCGAAGTTTTACATCTAGTTATAAATTAATAAATACATTAAAAAGTATTTGTGAAAGTTCTTCAATAAAAGCGGAATTTTTAGCAAAAAACAGGTTTTTACGCTTTTTAAAATTTCAAATACATAATGTTCCTATCTGTGCGAGTCATTTTAGCATTTAAACCAATTATTTTTCCAAATTTTAAATGACGTATAAAAGTATGCAAAATATTTTCTAAATTCTGCCATCCCTTCATTCGAGATGCGATTTCCGAAATGTAATTTTGTATCATTGTACGATTTAAACTTCCACGAATAATTATTTTACTCAAACGAATTTATGGTTACAATATCATAAAAAATGGAAATATGAAGAAAATTACAAAAATTTCACTATTATACTGGTTGAATAGTAATTTTTTTAGTTATTCTTAGAAATTTGTATTTATTTATGGTTGTTGTATTGAACGTATCTAGAAATCTCTTACTTTTACGAAGTTCCGCTAACAGCTAAATACATCTCATCATTTTGAACTACGTTTAGATAACACGTTCTTGAAGACGTCTCATCATTTCAAACTATGTTCAAATAATGTATCTTTAAATACGTCACATCATTTTGGAATATGTTCAGGTAACACGTCTATATGTATCCCTTATGGTTTTGAGTTACTTTTAGTTATACGTCGTTAAACGCCTCATCATCTTAAACAACTTTCATATAACACTCAGCTAAATACACCTCATCATTTTGAGCTATGTTCAGAAAAAACGTAGTTTTGTTTGAAATTTTAGAATTCAAGATATCTATCAATTAGAACAAAAATCTGTAACTTCTTTGAATTCATAAAATTGAGAAAAATTTATATTATTATTTAAGTGATTCATTAATGCAACATTATAAATCTCATTTTAACACAACTATATCTTATGTAGTCAAAAGGTCAGGGTCTGAAAACCTGGAATGTAATCCTGGTTCAACTAGAAATATTCCTCAGAACATTTTCGACTGTTATCCTTTAAATGAAAAGGGGCCTAAAAACATGTAGGTCCATTTTTTTAAGTTTAAATAACGATATTTAATTGATTCTTCTATATTTCGAACCAAGATTTGTATCGATTGCTAGAAAATGACAAATTCAAATAAACTAATACATATAGATAAATACGAAAGGGATTTCAAACAATTTTCAAAAAGACAGGACAATAATATTTCACTCGTACTAACAACAATGCACGAAATTGATATTTTGAAATGTAATAATGAATTTACGGTTCATGTTATATGTAACTGCAAAAGTTCAGTGAGCGATTCATTTTTTAATATTGAAACTAGTGTGTAGAAGAAATAGCTTGTTTATTGAAATTTTAATTTTTCATTTATTAATTTCATATAATATATTAAAGTCATAAACATTGAAACTTATGCATTGAATGAAGCAATTGTATTTTGAAATTTTAATATTTTGTTTCATACTTACAATTAATATTTAAATGCCATGGAAACCTCTGCACGAATTCTCTAAAAATGTAAGCAAACTGCAAAACTGATACAGAAATAGATTCTTTGTACGTTTCTGTGAAGGAATAAAATAGACATATTTTAAATTCAAAACATAAGTAAAAATATTGCATAAAACGAATGACATTTTCGAAACTGTAAAATCGTGAAATTTTAATAATCTTTTCTCGCTTTTCATTGGATTTTGGATTGAATGTTTTACTGGTTTGAAGAAGTGGCCATTGAACATGTTGACTGTTCATTATTGTATGAAAATTAATTTAAAACCTAACTGAAAATCCCCAAAAGTCATTTTCCAAAAATGAATTCCACTTTAATACACATAAAATGCAAGAAAAGAAATAAACTTGAAAAAAAAGTAATGCCATGATCATAATAAAAAACACACGAAATAATTAAGTGCTTAAAGAAAATTGCTATTTTACTATACCAATAAGCAGATCTATAGCAATAGAACAAAAAATTATATTTAGAAATTCTCTTTGTCCCAAAGAACCTAAGCAAAGCAACTAAACAACTTTTGGAAGGGAATTTTTGGAAAATAAAATGTTATAACTTCAAATATTATAAATGTTCACAGAAGAGAATATTTCCTTATTTACATATATTATACTCTTCCCCCTTATTTTCGAATGTAAAAAATGACTGAAAAGAGAAATATCAATATATTTCACAAAATAGCGAAATATTCTCAATATCCTAAAAAAAAAATTAAGGAAATGTTTCTACGGGATTTTTTAAGGAAACTATTGCAATTTAAACTTGTTATAATAAATACCAGAATTTTTACTAACAATCGTAATCCTGTGTGTGATATAGGTGTGGCAGCTTAAATATATTTTGCGTTTCCTAGAAGTATTCATTCTGCTGAATCGGATGTCATAAAAGAAGAATGAGAAAAAATATTAATAAAAATAACATTATCAAAATCTAAAATTTTGGTATAAGTAAATGAAGGAGACCCTTTACCTTTGAAAAACTTATATTAGCTTAGTTGGAGTGGATTGATTTTAATTATTGATTGTCTAATTCAATTTATTTATTTATTTCATGTTACCCAATGCAGAAAACGTGTATATCTCTCATTAATGCTTAAATAAAATCTCGAATATACCAGAAATGAAAATATTGTCCTTCTATCGCATTAATCTCATCTATCAAAGTGATTATTTCTCAGAATTTCATTAATTAACGTATATATGATAAGAGTTTTCTTTTATTTCAGATTACCGTAGGGTACAATGTAAAAATTTCTCTTTTTAAATATATTTATTGAGAAATAACTGTGAGAAGAAATATATTAATTTCCTTTTGAAATCGAATGTGATACAAAATTTTTATTTAGGACCCAAATGAACTGGGAAACATAAAATTACGTCATATTCCAAGTGCTAAGCTTATTTCTTAAAGTGATAACAACGAAGAACATCATGTTAAAGAGCAATTGTTATAACTAGATATTAATCTTCCCAGTTGTTTATTTTTAATCTTACTGTTTGTACTTAGTTTGCGATTATCTTTTCGAATGTTACTACTTTTCCAATTCTTATTTCTAACATTGATATATTCTTCGTTTCTTCTCAAGATACAGTTCCTAACTTGTCAGAGAAAGAAAAAAAAAGTTCTTTTAAGAACTAATTATCAAAAAGTCGTCTTAATCATCTCGACGTTTAAGAAACCAAATAACCATTTGGTGTCACAACACTTGAACCTATCTCAAGTGAGTATAACATTCATTTAGTGCAAAAAACGTTCCGCTAGTGCAGGTTACCATGGCCCAAAAGGTGTGGTATTGGTTAAAACGAAAGTTTAAACCCGTGCCTCACGTCAAGGTTCTAATAGCTACCTTTTTTACGGACGTGAAGGCTAACTTTTAACTGTTATGGATGCGGCGTCCTTCAAAAGCATCGACATTTCAGAGCTCACCAGACCCCTTTTTGAGGCTGAACAGTCGCCTGACACGATGCAGCACACAGTTCGTTCAATCACCTGTTAAGCGGGACTGTACGAACCATCCTAGCATAGTCCTGCTTGAAAAGTAGGGCTCGCATCGTGTCGAGTTTCATACAAATAGCGGAGGTCCTCCACCTACTCCGAAACTTCCATTCGGAGTTCGCCATACTCTCCACCCTATGCAGTACTCTCGTAGAGAGATTAAGATCACCTGGTCCCAAAAGTAGAAGGCGCACCTTTAGAAACTTGTGCGAGCTTCTCTCTGGACAGGACAGTTTTAAAACACTACGGGAACATATGGACCTTAGCCGTGGACCCTGCATTCCTTATTTTGGACTGCCCTCGAAGGGCGTCGCTGATCCTCCTCCCCATGAAACGGACAATGAGCTCAAGTTGTCCGAGATGGAAAAATTTTTTAGTTCCATACTTTTCCATCGATCCGTCAATTTCGATCATCTCAGGGGGTGGCCTAACATCCAACACTTGTTAGAGCTTTTCTTGAGCAAGATTCGAAAGGATTGGGGAGTTTCACCTTCATGGTCTCTGAGGAACTATAGCCATGAAGGAATTCATTCAAAAATAGGTGTCTGCTCTAAAATAAACCAGAAATGAGAATTATTTAATGAATTTAAGATCATCCTCAAATTCTCATTATGGTCTTATTTAAAAATATTTCATCAAACTAAAAGACCTGCCATACAATTTTGCTGTAAATGTTCGAAAATAACAAATATCCCACAAAAAAGATCCAAGTGGAGCAGACATTTGTAAAAGAAGAAAACTGTTTTCAAGTAAACAAATATTGTTTCACAGAATATAAAAACATAAAATAACACTCTTAGGACGGTATTAACTTTTCAGCCATTGTGATAAAATGTAAATATTTGAATGAAACTCAAGGACTATTCAAGGCAATTTTTAGCATAGCATTCTGAATCAACAGTAAATATATTAGAGTTTGAATATCATCTGTTAATTTTCAACATAGAAACAGTCACACAGAATCCTAACAGAAGAGGAAAGAAATTTTATGAAATGAGCTTTGAAAGAAAAATATTCAAGTCTCTTCAAGATTTTTTCCCTATTTGTGAAACAACTAACAGCTGGAACTATCTAAGAAAACATATTTTCATAATACGTTGCAGAGAAAACATGTGGCCTGTAATGAAAATAATACAAGATTTTTTCAAGGAAAATGTTTTTAAAGTATCAATAATGAATCGATTATAGAAGAATTAATATTAATAATAGTATAGAAGGAAATAATTTAGTAGAGATATGTGATACTTCATTTCCTAAATACTCTTCATATTTCTCAAATGTTACACAGAAAATGCTATGACGACGATGAATAACTGAAATGAAGAAAACTGTTTTTAACTACTTAAAATCAAATGGAGAAAAAAATTAGCTGGATTAAAAGAACATTCCATTAAGCTCATTTCACTCAAGCAATCAAAAAAATTATTTTTTGGAAATAATCATTGATCTATATATCGGTGCATTTTAAAAAAGGCTAAATATAATAGGAGTAGAAATGGCATTAATGAAAAGACAATATAGTAAACATAGGTTATTCCTATTCCTTTCATAAATTTAAGAGTGAAATGTTATCGTGCACGTGAAAAATATTGACGAATTTCCTATGAAAATAAATCAGAAAAACACAAATACTCAGAATTTAGCAATTATAGATAAAGGATTACAATAACTAAAAGAAGGATGTCTCAAGATACACTACAAATAGCAAAGTGGATCAAGGGAATTTATAAATTAAATTAAGCGTAAAAAGACACTAAAAGATAAAGAAATCAATATAATAATGAATTTAAGGAACTTAAGTGGGAAGTAAAATTTGTTTTCATCGTAAGAACTATCAAACACAACAAAAGCAATTTGGAGTTAAACACAAAAATAAAAGAGAAAAATATTCATAAAAATTCCTAGTTTTATTTATACTTAGAGAATATAGGAGTTTATAAAACTTTATCAAAACTGCATTGAACGAAATAGATAAATCAAACAGTTTGTTTAACGTGCTTTAAAAGAATGCTAAGAAAAAAACCCGACTTAATACTTCTTTGAATTTGAAACAAGGATCAACTTATAAAAAATTAAACGGAAAGACTAAAAAATCTGAATGTAAAACTTTTCATTAATAAAAAGTGAAACAGATAATTTTATTGATACTGGGGGGGGGGGGCGCGTACGCAAAAAACAGGTCAAAATCAAATAAATGTTGGTGTTCAAATGACTCTGGAAAAAACTTTGAAGCACCAAATTTATTTTCAAAACAAAACCAAATAGAATACTCATAAATTATGTATATTTTTTACCATTGTTCTGACAGAAGTTACAAATGGGGAGATAAGTAGCATACAGGCCATATTTAAAAGTAACAATTTAAAAAAAAAAATGATATTAATAAAAGTATGAATTAAGGTGAACCCGCGTTATGCGAAACAGTTTGTAACAAGATTTGTTTGTATCTAAAGGGATGTTGTTTCAGAACATTGAAACAGTGTATAATGTTGATGACGAAGCAAAATATCAGACTCTTTAATAACAATTTCTCTAAAAAACTTTCTAAAATCAATGGGACATTTCACCTCCTTTCAAAAAAAATATTTTTAATGAGAGATTTTGACATCAAGTGCTCTGTTGTTGAAACGCTGAAACTCTTTGATGATTTTTGAAAGAAGAAGGGGATTCGAATTAATGAAGCAAATGCTAGAATCATTTGCATTTAATTATAAAGGGATGTATTGACAAAAAGTTTGATAACCAATGGAAAGGCAATTATACTCTATGTAAAGAAAAACATAAAATGGATGGAGAGATATATTTCTTAAATAGCATCATCTTCAAATATTGTACAGCTATAACGAATGGGTAGACAACACAAAGCATATAAAAAGTAACTTAGGTAAATTTCATCAAGCTTATAATGCTTCAAAATGTTTCAAAGTATCACCTTAGGAAAGGCAGAAATAAAAAAAATATTAGCGGAGTTTTAAAAATGTTCTGTTTCACGCAAAGTAATTGATACGTGA
Organism: Nephila pilipes; assembly: GCA_019974015.1. NCBI lineage: Eukaryota > Metazoa > Arthropoda > Arachnida > Araneae > Nephilidae > Nephila > Nephila pilipes. The sequence goes on along the minus strand of BMAW01056954.1, from coordinate 366,333 downwards.
TTAAACCTTGACCAAGCATCAAATAACTAAAAAAAAAAAAAAAAAAAAAAAAAAAAAAAAAAAAAACTAAAAGTCTGGATGTAAAGATATTCTCACAGCTAATACTTAAAAATTGATAAATTTGTGTGTGAACTGAGCAAAAAATAAAGAAAAAAGGATATAAGACTACGATATTACCAAAAGTCCTTGAAGCTTTGATATCAAATACAAAGTATGATTAAAATTTCATATGTGATAAATTGTGTGTATGAAGGGAAAAAATGGAGTACATTATGTCAATAAAACAGTAATAAAAAAAGAAATTAATAAAAATAATACAAGTAAAAGGTCCTTCACACAACACACAAAAGCAAATTTGTAAAAAAAGCGTATATAAATGCTACACTAGAATCTAATAATTTCGCAGGATAGAACTCTTAAAGGAAAAAAAATAAATCAAGGATTTTTAGAGACATACTCATTTCTTAAAGGATGGACAAGAAAAGTTAGAAACAATGACTGGAACTACATAACATATGAACTAAAAATCCATTTGTAAAAAGGAGAATCTTTGAAAAGGAAATGGAAGATGAAATGTCTATACATTTCCTGGGAAAAGAAAATTGACAAGAAAATGGTGGAGGAAAAGTATGGTTATAAAAATCTGTTGGAAACTATTTGAAACAAGTTTTGAAGGGGATTTTCTTTATTGACTATCATTTGAAATTAAAAGTTCACCAATAAAATATATCGTTCATAAAAACTAATGAAAAATATTTCTAAAAAATATATTCCAAATTTATAAGATACGTACCTATTTAGTGTATAATAAGAAGTATGTTATCGAATAAACAAGATATGCAGTTCAAATATTTAACGAGCCTTTGCTGTGAGTGACATTCATAAATTTCAAATGGGCTGTCGAATTAGAAGTAAGTTGACTTCTTGATAAAAAGCTTTACATCAAAGCATTGTTATTCTGCATCTGATTCAACAAATTAAATAAATGTCTAACTTTTTCAGTCATTTGAGAGCACTCAACAAAAAAATCGGTCAGATAAGCTCAACAATTGGTAAAAAATAAAGTTCACTCTTGGAGAAATGTAAGGCTGATGAAAAAAAAAGCAATACTCAGTTAATTTACTCAGAAAAATTAAAACCGGAAAATACCAAGGAAAGTATTTGGAACTCCTTAATGTACTTCCATAGTATGCGTGAGATTTTACCATGTCTGTGGAAGCAGAGGTAAATTACTTTTAATCATACAAAATTTTGCATAAAATATCTGTGACAAATTTCTCGTCTATCTCTCTACTTTCATTATTATCTACCTAAAATTCAACTAACATTCATATTGGCAGAGGGCTAACTCCGGGTCTTTATTAATAACAATAGATTTATTTTTATATATCCCGGAGCTCCTTTCTGATCTACCTCTCACACGTGATTACAGTCTGTGTCCCTTCTGATGCAATGACAACTCTCCTCCTAGAAACACGGGGAGGTTACCACAATTATCATATATACTACAACCTTCCTCCAAGATGAAACCCGGGGGGGGGGGGAATGAATAAAATGACACATAATTATTTATGTGAAATTACAAAATATACATGACGACTTTGGCCATAAACACACAATATATCAAGTACTAAATTATTACAAATTCTTCTAGAATAGAATGAAACAAAAATCACTCATATATCATCAACTAAGATCACATAAGTTACACTGTAATATATGTGACTTAAAGTAATAACAATGAGTATACCTTTATAAAAATTTGTGGTACCTTCTGTTTCAAATAATAAAGTTAGTCAAAACAGAACGTTCAATGAGCAATTTCCTTCGTTAATATTAGTTCTTTTTTTTACATAATCATCACTCTTTTACCGTCTTTTCACTAAGCGTTGCCTACAATTTCTCTATGTATATGTATATATGTATGTGTATATATATATACACACTTAAAAACAATTCTAATTTAAGGCTTATTAAAATATGAGTAATCCTGCACTTTCATTTATTCACTTCAAGATATTAATTATTCAAATCATAAAAAGAAATCATTTGCTGATATAACGCAACAATGGCCGTAATTATAAGAGACATGCTTAAACAAAAAGAACGCGCACCTTAATAGTAACACGAAAGCACGATATGTGCAAATGGACTTATAATCGCTTTTATTCAGAATTTACCGCTTTATGATTGAAACTTTAATATATTCTTATGACAATATTTAAAAAATAAGAAGAAATCGTATATTTATAAAAAGAAATGCTTTTATATGTAGAAAACCTCGCTAAGTCGTCACAACACATAAAAGATTGAATAATGGTACTTAAAAAATTCTAAAAGGTAACTAAATTTTTAATTTAATGCATTTAATGTTTAACACATAAAATATACTTACATAGAAAGCTAGCAACCAAATATTATCAAATTTTATTGGCAAAAATTATACGGTAAGAAATTATGTTCCCCACAAACTTTTTTTGCGAATTTTGAACAAGTTGATTTTGATTTTCTTTCCGAGGGTGATTTGATATTAGAGGGGCATTTACTGTATGTGATATGTCAATGATCACATTAGATGGGCATTTATATCAATGATGATACAACAGATGTTTCATCTGCTGAGGCCAAAAACCTGAAATAATTACTTTTTACAATGTGACTAAAGGCGCATTTGATTATCACAAAGTTAGTTTCCACCCTCATTATATATCAATTCTTACATTGTCAAAAACAGGAATTGTCTGTGCCATCATCGTATCATTATGTTCATACATAGTTTCTTTTTTTGTTTCGAATGATTCAGGAATTTCATCAGAAGTTGACACTGACATTGGCAAAAGCTATTCTTGAGATAGAGAGACAGTATGACATCCTTTCCTTACAACGGATTTTAGTTTTTTGCAGGGAGGTTCTAAAACGTGCTCTGCCTGTGAGTTGTTTAATTCACTTCATGAATTCCTAGAAATACTTGGTTGCAGTATTTTTTCTTCAGTGTGTTCCGTTAGAAGTTTTAAGGCAAGATCAATCAGAAATTTCCTTCTTTTACGGTATTTTTTTTATCAGGTTTAACCACTAACAATAACAAAACACGCACGTTTATAGCAGCTGTATTTAGCATAATAGAATACAAAACCATTGACCATCTGTTACTTAATCAGAGCCGTAGAATAAACAGCCGACTTTTCGTCTCTTACATCAAATACGCCTTTAGTCACATTATAAAAAGTAATTATTTCAGGTTTTTTGGCCTCAGCAGATGAAACATCTGTTGTATCATCATTGTACACACATAGTTGATGATAAAAGCATACATTTATTCTTTTTTTGGAGGATATGACACTAAAGTCATATGTTTCTGATATCCGAATAGAGTTGAATACAATTCCCTTCCTGTTGAACTAGTAAACTCCTTTGGTATATATCTTGTTTTTTATTGTCCTAATAAGAGTAAATTGTTTACTCAGAGACCGACACTCGTGTACCAATTGTCACCAGTGTGAATTCTTCCTTATTGAAAATAGGTGCAACAAGTCTCATAACAACTTTATCAGCGCCGTTTTCTAATTTATAGGGACCTTCAGGCTGCAATCCTGCATATTCTTCTATATTCCACATATAAAAAAGTCCTTGAATCTACAAGAGCAATTATTTGAATGTCATATTTTGCCGGTTTATTGGGTATATATTGCCCGAAAGCACATCTTATTCTAAAAGGTTCTAACTTTTCATCAATTGTGATGTATTCACTAAGATTATATAGCTTCGCAGTGTTATTTACAAATAATTCAAACACGGATTTAACAGGCGCAAGTTTATCCAATTCTTTCCATTTCAAATGAAATCTGAAATTATCGAAACTTAGATAACGTAACACAAATAAAAAGCTTTTATAGCTCATAGTTCGATGAAATATTTCAAATCCTGTGCCATTAGTGATCCATATATCTCTCACACTCACATGCGATGATTCATGCACTCCACACATATAAAGAAAACTGATGTAAGCTTTTACTTCAATTAAATTAGTTCCTTTAGCGTCATGTTCTCTTTGAAAATCATCCACAATCCTTTCCATATAGATATTTGTGCAGTCAACAATGCTCTCCATTATGATATTATCGATCAGTACTTGTCTAGTACATTCCTAGTATTACCGAATTTCCAGGTAATTTAGTTACGATATTATGCGAGAAAGTTCCTATAATATGTCTTGGTTTTTTTTATTCCGTTTTAAAATGGCATCATTTCCAGTATAATATCCATCACAGTTGGATGTATTTGTTGATTCATTTAAATCAAATTCTTATTCCAATGAAGTTTCAAGAGCACTAAATTGCTATTCATCGATATATCCTTTATCATCATCTAAGTTTATTAATTATTCATCAGTAGATATCTCGGCTAGTGAAGTTTCTAGCCATTCCATTTCATATTTATAATTTTTATAACGAAGCATTTTTAAATTCTCACACAAGCATTATTCAAAAGGAAACCTGAATGCAAGACCGTGCGTAGGGACGAAGAGGCCCCCAAAACCAGTTTTTAATCTAAAAACAGCTTCGAGGAATTTGACCTTCAACGGAATGGAAAGAGTGTGAAGTTCACAGCAGCTACTGAAATATTCAACCATTTTCCCAAACGGAGAAAGGTTTCGCATTCAATTAAATATGCACGCGGACCTGTTAGACCCAACGCGCGTTCTCGCGGATTAAGCATGCTTATATATTCAAAATTAGTTAACTTTATTCCGATATTTCATCTCTAAAATAACTTTCAACACATTCATTTTCAATAATTATTCAAATTATAGAAATGAAAATTCTTTAAATTTTCAGTCTTTACGTTTTTCTAATATTTCACAAACATAATTAGTAACTTCTTTAGAATATTAAATCAATTATCCTAAACACAAAATAACCATTCAATAACCTTCACTTCTATTTAAGCAATAAAGTTCAATTATTTAAAGCAAGCGTTCCAGAGTTCATATTTCTTTCCTTTTTTTCAGTCTTTGAGAGAAAAATAGTTATGAAAAGAGCATAAGAAGGAAATTCCTCACAGCAGTTGTGGATCTTCTGAAGTCATTCCCTCGCAGCTGGATCAAATGTCACCGATAGTCCTTTGCATCCCTCCATGTTTATTGTTTAGTGCAGTCCATCGCTCCGTTCATTGATATTCCACAGTACCTTATGCACACGGGTAGTGGTCATTATACAGGAAATTTCTTTGCCTTCGGTCACTCACAAAAAAGAGAATGGGATGAAGGGGAAACATCTGCAACTATCCTTTGTCTACTCCTCTGGACTTCTGGTCATTCCCTTTCCTTTTCCCCAACTTAAAAGGCTCTGTGGTTTCCCAACGAAGGAAGGGAGGGGGGCGGTATGCATATCTCTCTTTGGCATTGTTCCTAAGATGTGTAGGCCATAAATCTTGATCGCCTTCTAGTAAATGAAGTGAGGGGTTATTTGATATTTGTTTGCAATCCTGACACACACAAGGAATTTAACTGTTCTTTGATAGTTTTTATGGTTTCCGTGGCCGACGCCGTAATTATCTCTCCCGGGGTCAAAGAGAGTGCGTCTTCTTTTCAATTGCCATTCTGTCGTTAAAGTAGAATTTTTCGTCTTTCTTTGGAAAGGGGAACTTCTCCTGTTTCTTGTGATGGGATTTATTGAATGTCCTCTTTCTTTTCAAAATTTTTCCATAAGAGATAAGTTGACCTATGACCTCTAAATCTCACCTCATGATGATTTCTTCTCTAACCCTGAAAATCTTGAGGCTATTCTGTTATTCTTTCTTTCGGCTCGCTAGTCCCATGTATTTTTTTGTCGTTCTCTATTTCCTTCAGAATTTGTGTTCTTTCTATTCAAAGGTGTTTGTGCCTCGCCTGCGTTAGATCTTTGAGTTGCATCTGGTGCTGGAGTGTTATCCATTGGCATTTCTTCCACCTTATTGTTTCCTTTCAGTATTCTTTCTTTCATTTAAAACACATGTTTCATTTCTTAATTTTGCTAGTTGATTTGGTAAATTAGCAATACCACCTTCACTTGACTTAATTTACACTTCCAAATTTGATTCTTCTTTTTCTCTAATGGAAATATCTTCCCTAGAAGATCATTTAAAGTTTTTTGTTGACCTTAAGAAGATAAGTTAATTTCTATCCTTTTAAATACTTCAATTCTTCTTTACTTTGTTGTTGTTGTTCTTTTTAATTATTTTACTTTTCTTTTCTCAGCATTTATTTCTTTCTAAGCTCTTTTTGAAGCTGTACTCGTGAAGCTCGAAGCTGTACTCGTGAAGCTCGAAACTGTACTTTGAAGCTCGAAACTTCAAGAATCTTGCTTTCTCTTTTTCAGTTTGTATTTCGATCTGCATTCCGCTCTTATCTTCCTTTTCCTTTTCAAATTCAGCTAACTGCCTTAAATCCTCTTCTTTTTCATTCTTTTCCTTTTCCTTTCTCGGTATTTGCTTTCTTTCCAATTCAATCTGATGCATTGACTCCTCTCATTGAATCTCCAATACCCTAGCTTTATCTTTCGATTTTTGAATCTTTACTTCTTCCTTTCCCCTCTGTTCTTCTTGAGACACAGTATTGTGCTTCATTCCAGTTAATAATTGACTTCTTTCCATCAATAAAAGAGTTTTTTTGGTACATAAATTCCATATCTTTTTTTTTTCTTTTTTTTTCTGATTCTAGCTTCTCTTTCTTCTGTTTCTAGCTGTTCTTTCCTAACTTTTTCTCTTCGTCTATTATTTCAGATTACTCTTCTCTCCTTTCTTTAAAACCTGCGAGGATTTCTCTAACATCATCTTCCGAATCAGTTAAGTCTTCTTTAAGCTCAGTATTGTGATACCGGATACGTACTTCAAGAAGGCATGCTATCCATGAAAAATACCTCTCGCAGACTAAGATACAAGAAAACAATCAAAATTGACTGCTTAAGAAGTTCCATATTGGAAGAAAATTATATGAAAACTAATTCTTACGTACATATTTCTAAGTAATGCTATCAGTTAATTTCGCATCAAACAAGAAAGCAAAAACAATTTTAGGAGCTGGTTTTTTGGAGGAAGAGGAACATAAACGAACTATCTTCAAAGATTTCAGATTGCAGTTCCTAATTTAGAACATAAATAATTGAACATTACTTTCTCACAAAAGTTGAGATAAATCATGGAGAGAAATTTTAAAATATGTCTGAAATTTACCTATTTTGAAATAATCATTTTGTAGAAACTGTTTCAAAGATATCGTTCTTACATTAAAATCTAAATTTTTCCTTAGCTAGTAAACATTTCTCTCACGATCTTTTGTTGTAAAGTGGGAATATATCTATGAAACTTTTTTCTAGGAATTGATTTCTACCTGAAATTTTATGGGAAGAATGATTATAGAATTGTAGTAATTGTTATTGAGCTCAGTTACTAGAATCACTAAGTGGATGGATATCCTTTTCAATAATTTTAAATCATTTTCCACAATTTATTCTTCGTTATTCGGAAGGCATCTTGTACCACTGATAAACTAATCTAAAGAACAGTTGGTAAAATATCCCATCTAAGTGAACAATTATCAATTCTAAGATATGTGGCTAAAATATATTTTAAAGTTATGGATGTGCTTAACAGATGGAATTACAAACAGCTCTTACTCAATTAATTCTTTGCAAAAACCTCATGACTTAAACTACTTATAACAACATTCTGCATTATCATTAAAATTGTACTAATGCATTACTTAATTTCAATGAATTCTTTATTACTGTTTCTGACATTAAATGGGAAAATTATTTGGAGAGTCGCCACCTTGTCCACGATGCAAGATATTTAATAAAATAATTGAGTTTCAGAAAACACACTTGCAAAGCAGGAAGACAAAAATATAAACACATATCATCAGCGATTTTTTTTACCATAAATTGCTTATGCATTACAAAATTTCATTTTGATGTACAGAAAATTGTTGTCGAAATATAAATTTAACAATGGAAAACTATTTCAGAGAAAGAACAATTAGCAGAAAATTCACGAAAAAAAATGCGAAATTCCTAATTGTCTGTGTGCAACATATAAGAATTTCAAATGTACTACAGAAAAAGAGTTAAGTTTTGTCTTCATTCGAGGAAATTTTGCATTAATAGAATATTAATATTTTGTTTGTAACAATAAGTAAAAATAACTTTATTCTTTTACAGGTTCACCTGAATATCAATTCGATCGTATTATCGAATAGCCACACTGATGATTTGACATATATGAAAAAGAAACTTTTTAAAAATATTAAGATGGTGAAAACAGAGCTCAATATGGATGTATAATAAGATAAATATCAAAGTATTTATTCAGAAAGTTTCTTGGCAATCACCCATGGATGTAGAAATTTGGCTGCTCTATCAAAATTCAAGTGAGTTTCATTTACTAATACAGAGATTTGCATAAAGTATTATCTTTATTCAGTTGTATATTTATAAGTCATGTGAACGTCATTTTTACAGAATCTTCTGAGTACCCCCAACCAGTGCACGCTGCACTTGATACTTACAGAAAGGTGTTCCAAAATACTGAATTAAAGAAAGAATGCAAATGGAGTAAAAATTCCAGACTCATCTAATTTGTGGAATTCAGCAACATTCTGTCATTTGCTTAAACGATTATAAGGTGTGCGTTTACTTTTATTCCAAGAAAGAATAAGTCAAAAATAGTGTTAAGTAATGTAACATTTGTGAATGATACTATGAAACAATGCTTTCTTTAAAGAGTTTTACCTTATTTGTGTAATTTAGTTACATTTTTATTAACAATGATGCATAATGCTTTTATCTCTTTTTGATTTCCATCTTATTATTTCAATTCATTTGCATTCTTATTCTTTTCTTATATTAATATGCATAATGTTGTTATTTCTGTTCCGAAAATCTATTAGAAATGATAATGCTAAAAGAACGTGTTATTTATTCATTTATTTGAAAATGAGACACTTAAAGGAAAATTTCTTTAAAGTGTTTATCCTATTTCTAGAATTCAGTTATTTTTTTTATTATTTGCTTAAACGACTATGCGGGATGCTTTTATTTTTTTTTTTCAAAAGTCATACTGCTGGAACAACTATAAGTAAAAGTTTTTTTTTTTTTTGAAAATAAGGCAAATAAACGAAAATGTATTCAACTAGTTCAATTTATTTTTAAAGTTCCTTTACATTCTTATTATTTGCTTAAACGATAATACAAAACGCTTTTACCGTATTTCAAGAAAGGATAAGTCTAAGAGAATGTTAATTATTAAGAATTTTGAACAAAAAAAAAAAAAAAAAAAAATTGAGAAAGAGTTTCTTTTGATTTGTGGAATTCTGTTACATTCTTATTTTTTGCTTAAATGATTATGCGAGAAGCTTTTATTTTTTTTCCTTGAAAGAATGCTGCTGGAAGAACGTTCAATAAGTTTTTTTTTTAGCAATAAGACGCAGAGACAATGATGATTTTCAAGACTTCCATATCATCTGTGAAATTCAGTAACTTTCTTATTCTTTGCTTAAAGGATTGAGGGAGATACTGTAATTGTTCAAGTTCTTTTTTAGAAAATAAGACACAGAAACAAAAATTTCCTACGATAAATCAAAGAATTCAGTTACATACTTATTTCTTGATTAAACAATCAAGCGTGATGCTTTTTACGTCTATTCTGAGACAGTACAATGCAAGAAGAACGTTAAGTATAAGGTTTTTATGAAAACAATAATACAAAGAAACGAAAATCTCTCCCTCTCCATTTTAAAGAATTTCAGTTTATTTGTGGAATTCATGTTACATTCTTATTCTTTTCTCACACGATAATTGAGGATGATTTCAATTATATTCTATGGAAAGATAATGCTAGAAGGACATTATTATTTTTTAAATAAGGCACAGAAATAAAAAATCCTTTTCAGTTTCGTCTTATTTTTTAGAATTGAGTTACATTCTTAGTCTTTCTTTAAACTATTGTACGAAATGGTTATAAATTTATTTCGAGAAATGATAAGGGCAGATAAGTTTGTGTTAAATCAAATTCTATCTTGTTCAAAAAGGCCCATCAGCGTTAATGTAACCTTTGGGTATGGAATGCTAATATGACAGAAGAATGTTCAGTAAATTTTATAGTAAATAAGACACAAACGAAAAATTATTTCGAGATTTTCATCTTATTTGCGGAACTCAGTTACATTCTTACTCTTATCTTAAGCGATTGTGCGAGATGCTGCTATTTTATTCAAAAGAAATCCTACTGCTGGAAGTCTAAGTAAAAATTTGTGAAAACAAAACATTAAAACGAAAATATCCTTAAATGGTTTCCCAATTTTGTGGACACAAGTGGATATATAAGAGTATAAAACGATCAGTTTGGAATAATGGGAAATATATCTCATAGAGGTATTCCAGGTTGTCATTTTAATTATATGAAATATGATATTTTCTAAGGAAATTGTGCAAAAAATTATAAATACATTCTATTTAAAATAGAAACAGTTCTAAGGTAAGCGAATCGAGAAAATACGCAGATATTCAACGATATAACTATCAACCTCACCAAGGATAAGAAATTATTGACTTTCGAAATTGTCTTGAATATGTGGGGGGAGGATGAGCTTCATTTACTAATTTCGAAAATTTGGAAGATAGCATTCCTGTGGTGAATCTTATAATTTTTGAATGAAAAGTGGCAAATCAAATATATTTTCTGACGGATGCTTTAAACAGAACTAATCAAACAGTTATATCAGAAGTATTCTACATGACAGCTCTATGAATGCGATTTTCTACATGATATGTAGATATAAACACGTGATGAATAATTAGATAATGACGGGAATTGAAACAGAATTACTGTCGATTATGTGTTTTTTTTTTTTCGTAAACTTTTTCCCACCGCCACCATTTATAATGTTAGTCTTCGAATATATATGGAATGATATCTGAACAGAACATTAAAGCCCAATAATTTTAATAATTTTCGAATTTCGGATGGCAAGGAAAAACTGAAATTTTTACAAGTGAAAAACGGTACCTAGTCCGTATCACTTTATAGATGAAAATGGCGATTTGAAATACTAAGAACGGATCACAGAAAAAGATGAGGTTTCTATTCCGAACGAGTGGCTTCTAAGAGTATCCAAATGTGGCCGTTGAATAAATTTAAACTGGTCGATCTAAGAAAGGAGAAAATTTAATTCAGAGCTCGAGTTTAAGGAGCAAACATATACAAAGAAAGAAGTAAAAACATGCACTTCACTTAAATTATCCCACCAAAAAATATTATATATATTAACCATTTCAAATAGAATAATTTTAAATAATTAGAAATGTATAGATGAGGTTCAAACAGGCACGGAAAAGGAAAACTGGAAGACTATAATGAAAATATAAATATCAAAAGGCTTCATGAAAATGAATGAAACTTCCATACAGTTGCCTATGATCGGCGAAAATTCTAAATTTTCTAACCGAATAGAGGTAAGTATCATTTTACGATGCAGATATTTGTATAAAATTATATTTAATAGAATATCATTGTTACAACACGTTCAATTAGCATAATTTTTATAGGATCAACCTGGTACTTGTATATATACCAGAAAAACAACCTGCTACTGTATAAGATTATTATTCTATTTTAAACGAGAGTGAAAATAATGGATTGTGAAATTATCCACCTCCACAGTAGTTTTGGGAACTGCAAAATATGTTTGGAATGCTCCGCATCCTAAGCTTTTAAGGCTGTTAAACATTTTAGAAGCTTTAAATTTTTAGCATTGTATCCCTCCAATGTTGTTATTATTTCAGGACAAAATAATGAACAGCCGGTATGGTCTCAGGAACAAATATTATTTAATACTTGTTACGTTCCACAACACAAGACAGGATACAAAACATATATAAAACACAGATTCATGAACACCACTCCATCATTCTGCTAACGAAGTCACTCGTCTACCATCAAGCTTGCGCTCATCGTGCTTGCGCTTCTAACCAAAAAGAACATGTGGCACCATCTGACTACCGTTTAATAGTACATGGAAGGTAGAGCTAAATTACGGTGTTACAGTATCTAAATATTTAACTCTATTCATGATTACAAGAAGTGTTTAACTGCAAAATTTCTGAATATTTAGTATGAGGTAATAGAGTTGCTTACAAGATTCGCAACACAAGAAAAAATTATTTGAAATGAAAAACAAAATATATAGGAGAAAGTTATTGTTGGATTAGAAAGTAACGGATTATTAGGAAAGAGTTTTTTTATACTTCCTAGAATTACATCACATAGTGAATAACTTTTATTTCATCCTTATGCAGTATTAAAAGAATAGATAATTGTGCTTTGGAATATTTATGTCACAATATACTTAGAATACGACATAAAGAGTTCTGTGTAAGACGGCAAATGATGTGAAAAAAAGCAACAAAATCATGACGATTTCAAAATGTATTCAATGGATTTATTGACTTATCTTACACTCATTTTAGTCGAAAAACGTTATTATGTGTCGAAAGCAACTTTACTTATGGCATTCGATTTTTAAGCAAAAAATGAAAGGTAATAATACATTTCGTATTTTGAATACGTAGTTGAAGACATTTAAGAAATATGCCACATTATCTTTTATATAAAAAAATTCAACAGTGGTAAATTCCTAGGACTACGAGCAAAAGATGGAAACCTTCAGCTGCTTAAAAATAATCTAATAAATTACTTAAAAATCTAAACATAAGGATTTTCGAACACTTTTTTCATTTAAAAACTATTTTCACAGAAAAAGAAGAAGAAAACAATGCAAACCTATAAATCCCAATATTTCAAGAGAAAATCAAGTAAAGTTGTCTAATAATAGCTGTTTAGAGTCCTTTTAAAGTATTCATAGCTTTAAATCATTTTTAAAATAATAGCTTTATTAAAGGTTCTTATAATCATAACTTTTGATGTATCAGTAGCCTTTAACTATTGAATTGATTAACAACAATTAATAATTGCTTAATATATCAACTTTATTTAATTTTCAATATAATAATACCTTTTAACAGGCTTTCATTATAAATATAATATATTTTATTTATTTATTTGTATTTTTTTAGGCTTTCCCGTCAAAATAGATTGAAACGAAGAAAATCTCATGAAACAAAAATAGTTTGAATGCTAGAATGATATAGGAAAAGTTTGAATTTTTCACGTTTCAAGAAAAAAGACATCCTTTATATAGATCGCTTCAAAAGTAAAGAGAATGATTTTATAACATGCGACTTAAATAGGAGTTCGCGAAAAGTAAGGAAACGGGCAGCGCAAAAGGTGAACTTCGGGATATATATAAAAAAAATTCTCACTAAAAGAGCATTTTAATAGCAGTGTACGTAAACAGTAATACATTATGGAGAAATGTTCTGTCTCAAATCAAAAACACCAAGAAATCTACAACATAATTCATTGCATGAAATTCCGAAGGAAACAGGGAAATACAAATTTTTTCCAGATATGCAATGACTATAGAAATTGCTAAAATGGGAAGAATTTAACCATTCGATACGCATTTTAATCCTTTTAAGAAATAAAACTCATAGATTGGCAAACTGTTTCGTTTTTTAATCAATTCTTTAAGAAGCTCCGGACCCTCCAGAATCCGGGGGGGGGGGGGGCTCAGAATAAATGGTGTGCAGAACATTCTTGGATACAATGACATGAACTTCTCTGGTTTCGTCTATCGAAAGAAATATCTATTAGGAAATGATGCAGGAGTGTGGAAAATAAACGCAGATGCATAAGAGAGATGTGCTCAAAACACACTTTTATGACGTCGGACTTCGGCTGTATCATAATTTTGAACCACGATCGTAATTTTGAACCACGATCAAGTGATGAGGACGACACCTGAGCTGACATCCCCCTCTCCTAACATCCACATCACACCAAAGGGAGGACTTTGGGCCCCTAACAGATTTAACGTGCATCAGCCCCGGCTACACGGCGGGTCTTTGGCGGCCAAGGATCGAACCCGCGACAGAACGAAAGCCGCCGGCCGCTAGTCCACGACCTTGACCACTAGGCTACCACTGCCCATGGTATAATCAAAGTGTGACGTATGCTAAATACTCGTATGCTTACAGCTCGTATGCTTTTTAAAAAATTCCAATTTATGTATCAATAATTTACTTTATATTTCTGTATGAATGCATTTATAAGCACTTTCAAAAAATTACAATGAAGAGTTCAACTGATTTGTTGTAAGAATCGCACTAACAGAGCACAAGAAAATTTGTTTGTAATTTTATTTTTTACCTTAAGGCGATTTGCGATTTCCTATCTAAGTAGTGTGTTCATTCAGTTTTGCATGGGAAAGTCTTAAAAATTTCTAAACGTAAAATCTAATGTCCTTAAATCGCAATATTCAGCAAAAATTTAAAAAAATTTTTTTAAAATTTTTTAAATTTTTAAATTTTTAAAAATTTAAATAAAAATTTAATTAAAAAAATTTTTAAAATTTTTTTTAATCAAAATAAAATGGTGTCCTTTAAACTCCTCGCTAGGCTACGTTCATTATTGTATTCACTGTCATATTTTCAAATCATGTATTTGACCAAACAACGAAATGTGAAAAATGTTTTTTTTTTTTTTATCTTAATCTAGATTATTTGTTTCCCAGCTGTAGATGACAGAAAATAATTTTGAAATGGAAATATACGTACATCACTCTACCTATTTTAAATAACAGATATACATTTGTTTTTAAAAGGCTTTAATCTTCATAAATTTTTATATTGCTCATAAAAAAAATTGATGATGTAAAACAATTATAATTTAATAATTAAAATCTATCTCACAAAAGGAATTAATATCACATTCCAAATGTATATTAATATCACAGGTCACATTCCAAATCAAATAATTTTATACCGTCTCAAATTCAATTCATTTTAAAAAGGTAGGTTCATTCTGAAAATAATATTTTAAAAATTATAGATTATAAGTATACTCTATGACTTGTTATTAATAAAACTTCACCAAAAGTTTATTTTTTGATTTTTTGCCTAAAATGTTTGTTTTTTGTATATAATCCTTCTGCCCACACTTTAAAAGTGTATATTGTTGGTCGCATGAGGTTTGCGAACTACAATGGACGTGCTTTAATTGAGTATCACAAAAATAAACCAATGAAATTATAAAGAGGCAGTTTATATGTCAGATATACTAATGTCAAAAGCATCATTCGCGAGCCGCGTACGGTGATCCATCACCAGATAGTGATTTGAGGAACACAAAGAAAATTCGCAGTTTAGAAAGACAAGGTGTCGATTCAACGAACGGCTTGAGAACAACTTCGTTCGCAAGTACATATATGTACATTAACTCTGAATTCCTTTTGTTCGAATCAGGACAGGGAATTGATTGATGCGAGCGACTCGCGAGTAGTTCGACACGCATGCATCTGCGAGTTGAGCTCCTTAGCTCACCTGGGCATTCCTAAATTTTGAATTTGTCCTGAATGAATATGAGTGATTGCGTCCAATAACACTATTGAAATTATGCAAAAATAATCCTTACTATCAAAAACTTCCCATTGGCATGATGGATGAAGTCATGATTTATGAAAATTTCCTTTTTAGTAGAAAATGTGTTTTAAAAGAGTGATTTAGTACCGATTAAGCGTGAGTATTTATTCCGAGATTTATAGTTTCTTGGGTTTAAATAAATTGACCCTTTTTATATAGATAAGTTAAGTTGTATAGAGTAAGATTGTTTAAGTCCTTTTTGTGTTGTCACCAGTGATCAGCATAATAAATATGAATTGAAAGTAATCTCAAGTTTCCAATCTTACTGCTACATCTTTACATCGTTGAAAGAATTTTTATCAATTACTTGATTAATTAAGCTCTTAGCGTACACCCTAGAGCAAAGCAATATAAAATTTTCTATCTAGAAATTAGTGGAGAAGTTGTGTTTGTTGATAACTGAATTACATCATAACAATTCGATTCGGATAAAACCATTAGATTACAATTGTTGATCTATTTTCCTATTTGGATGGTTAATATGTAAAAGAATTCGAAGTAATTGGGTTCACTTGTGGGAAGAAATTTTATATCGATGCATAATATTGCAGGAAATAATCCGTTTTGTTGCATTTACATTGTTGGGAATCATTCAAAAGCAACAGACTGTAAGAAAACAAAAGAAAATCAGGAAAAGAAAATCAGGAAATAGATGACAACATATAATAATAATACAGCAATCAAATTTTGATATCGCTGGAAGTGGCTACACAAAAAAACTAACAAATAAATCATTGTTACGTTTATCTTTGCGCCTTTTAATAAATGACAGCACATAATAAGAATATCAACATTGGACTAATCCCGCTATCTATCGTTAAAATAGGTACTTTTGAGTTTAATCGTATATGGTAAAAAGTCATTTTTAATATATGATTAAGAAAAAAGTTGATTGGAAAAATATTTCAAAGGATCAAAAGAAATTTGTAGGATATGATCGTTTATTAATGTAGTACTGAGGAGCAACAAGAGGTTTTTTGGTGACTGACCTCGTAATTTTGAACCTCGGTCAACTGACGAGGAAGATAACTGGTACCTCCCTCTCCAAACGTTCACACCATGTCAACGGGAGGACTTTGAGCCCCAATAGATTTAATGTGCATCAGCTCCAGCTATACAATGGGTCTCTAGTGGAATTAGAGCTCAAATCCACTACTCGAAGAAAACCGTCAGGGGCGAGGAGTCAGCTACTATAACTACTAGGTACCGTGGCCGCAAGAGATTTGAAGGATCCATTGTTCTCTCTGCCATGCGTTTTTTCAAACGATCGATAGTTAGTTTGAAAACACATTAAGAAGAATCAATTTTTTGGAAGGATTTTAAAATTTTATATTAATAATTAAGGAATATATGGTTTCAACTTAAGCGTGTAATTGAGAAATAATTTTAGGATTCTATAATTCTGTGATAAATACAATGATAAGAAGAAAAAGGGCTCAGCAGTAAATCGTATCAGCTTATATATTTATTTTTTTCACACGAAGATTATGAGGAAATACTTCTTTCAGAATTTCTTAAGGGATGAAATTCTTTTTCTCACATCTTCAAACATTTATTACGCAAACATGTTTTAAATTTTTATAAGTTTTTCTTCCTTTTTTGAGCCCCACAACATCATTTTTTATTCAAATAGGAAAAAAACATATTAAATATTTATATTGTGATATTATACTTTAGAAGAACGTTTTTTTAAAATTATAATATTTGCGAATTTTTTTTTAAAAAATATAGTATTCATCAAAACTTTTTTAAAGATCTAATACTCATTTAAGTTATTTAAAACATCTAAATAAAACGAAAGGCTTATAAAATTATACATTTGGATTCTGAACAAACCATCATTTCTCGCGAATCAAATTGCAAGCTTGACATGTTCATATTAATGAAGAGTAAATCTTTCTCTGAAGGATAATATATTTTTAACAGCGAGAATTTTTAATCAACTTGACTAAATATTTTTACGATAAACTTCGATGTGTTTAAAACTAATTTTTAATACGAGTATCATTTTTTAAAACCATTATAATACTTTTATATTTTGGCTTTAGTGCTAAATATAATTCATTTTAAATGAAGAGAACGTCAATTTTAGTACATTTTCATATTTAATTCTATAGTAATAAACGTGTTTAAAAGACGGAAACTTATTTCCTAAGTCTTATAAATCAAATTACTACCTACTAATATATTATATTCCAGCATACTTATTTATTATATCCCAAACTTCGTCCCATGTATTCGTTTTCCATTATAATAAAATGTATTAGATTTCCTTCTAATAATAAATCTTAAAACCGTTCATTTATTTTTAATAACGTTCCTTGAAATAATTTTGAAAATAAATTATAAACAAGTGTCTTTAAAAGTAATATTACCTTGTTTACAAATTAAACAAAAAAAAATATTTTTAATGAGTATTTCCTTTACATATAATCTTATAAATTCAGCAGCTTTATATTAAATTTCGCCTCTTGTTTTAGTATTATTTTATAGTTTAAATATATAATTCTTTGATAGGCTACGTTATAAAAATAGTTTTCTGGATTTCAATTATCATCTTAAACATTTAATTTATTGGCAATTAATTAAAAATATTCCTTGTGTTGGTACATTTACATCTCTCAAACATAAATGTAACTCGATAATTTCAAATATATTGAAGAATATTCATAAGAAGAATACATTGTTTAATTTTAATTTGGTATCAATGACTATGCTCGTATAATTCTACATTTTACCCTCACTGTCGTGTTGATTTAGTAAAATACTCATCATTACTGTATGAAAAATACTTTATATACGTATGTATTTAAACATTTATGCAATTTGTAATATTTAATTAAACTACAGAATTTCTCAGTGCAACTTATAGAAAAAAAATCGTCAAATTAAAAGAGTTCCAAATACAACACGCTTTGTGGGAAGGAAAAAATCCTTATTGCGCTTAAGTCTGCCATGCTTCCTCACATTTTCATAGATGTTGGGGTTAAAACAGTACACATGTTGGGACATTAATGTTATTACAAAATAATTTTGTGGAATATGTAGCGAATCGAGGAATGTATAAATATCTGATACTGTATCCTGTAATTCTGGATTCGTTTATCTATTTTGTATTATTTGAATTATAATAAATTTTACATTTAAGGTGTATCTCTATTACTCGATTCATCTATCATCTTAAAAAGCCGTCGGATCAGTATTCTAAATTTCAACTTAAGTCCAAGCATAATTAAAATAATCACTCATACCCCCCAGTTCTGGAATCTAGTTAACTACTTTTCAAATATTTATTTATTATTATTCTAAAGAAGGAAATTATCTCTGCTATAGTATATATATATATATATCATTCACTGCATTCCTTAAGTTTACCTAGTTTGCGTAAGCACGTTTCAGTTTTTTTTTTTTTTTTTTTTTTTTGAAAAGGAACGGAATCCCATAGAGTATCAGAAAAAAACCCAGCTGTTAATCAAGGGCAGTTTCGCAAATAACCTATGTTACACATTTAGTGAGTTATATTTCCTCTTTGTATCTTCTCGTATTTGTACATTTATGTCATTTCTTTATCAATCATTTTCAACTACTAGCTGTACGCGTGATTTTCTTACGATGTGGCGGTCTTCTCGACGACTGGTCTGTCGAGGGCGTCCTGAGGTTGGTCTTTGAGTAAATGACATCTCTGGAATCCACTGTTCCCAACAACCCCTCACAACACGATCAGAGTTGCCTAATTGACGAGCTACTTGCCTAGCTGACCACCCAGTGTCTATCATGCCGATGATTCTCCCCCTCTCAAACTGCGACAGCTGCTCACATTGTCTTCGAAAACGGCGTAATGGCATTTCTACCTCAGCTCTTCCTTTGTAAAGGATTCAGTACACTCAAACAAGCTTTGGTTATCTGTTTTATACTCCACGGAGAACGACGTTAAACGTCCTCTACCGGCTATATGTAATGCGCATTCACGCTGCATTTCTAATCATTTGCATATCTCCCCGACATGTACCTTCATGCCAAGTTTCGTTACGATCCCCCAATTATTTCTTGGTGAGCTAATTTTTTTGTCCATGGGTGTATATAAATAGTATTATTATTATTTTCAAGCACTATTTGTCGACATCTTTCTACTCCTGGAATGTTTTAATTCGCTGTTTGATCGAGGTTTCTTAATATATTTATAACAAAATATTTTTGTTATTTATTTGTGTGTTTTGTTGTTTTTTTTTTAATTATAGAGAATATCTATTTACACTGACTCAATAAAGTAAAGTTGATTTGTAAACTGAAATGTGAAATAATATTTGTAAAGAACAAATAAATTAGTAAAGGCTAATATTGAAAATAACTTTATGTACTTCATTACACTCTCCAAGGTAATATATATACTACATGTGCAAAATAATCCAATCTGAGATATTCTAATACACAGATGCCAACTAAATGACTAGAATAATCATAAACAGTGACTACAGACATTTCAAATATAAAAGACTTAGGTACAAGTAAATTCACGCCCATCATTTCTGTAGGTCTGATATAAATGTGATTGATGGAACCGATTAGGACAGAAACATGGAGTTGGAGTAAAATCAAGACATAGTTCGGAATGAGACCAAATGATCATTCCACCAAATGAACATATATCGATGAAAAATACTAAGAACATATTCAGTATATTAGTTTTAGAATTCTTTTTTAAAGCCAAACTTCTTAACAATCTGAGATGTCGTTATTTATATTGATAAAAGAAGAACTTTGGTATATAGCATTTTTAATTAATAAATGCAAAGTATTGTGAAAACTAATTCATTCACTGAATGAATCTTTAGCAAAATTGTGATTTTATTTTATGCATAACTTTATCATATTTTTTATTCAAATTTATGCTAAAATTATTTTTCATGAAAATCTCATATAATTGTGTACTAATTGTAGAAATTATTCTTTCATCAAATAAAAACGAGCTTTAAGTTTTCAAAGTTTCTATAAAACATGTAAATTGCTGAATGAATGCATGAATACGAGAGGCTCAAGATAAAACTATTTAAAGCGTATTGTTGGAGATGCACGTCGTTAGTAGCATCATAAAATGTGGTAAGAAAATCTATTGCATTCATTACTTTTTCACGTGCATACTTTTAAATGAATAAGTGGTCTACCTTTCTTAAAACGAGCAGTAAAATTTATTCAATTGATCAGTAAAAAATTTTGAATGAAACATTTACTGTATCATATTGAGTGAATCGCAACCTTATAAATAACGCATTTTAATGAGAAATCATTTGAAGAAAATATTTGGAGAGGTTATAAAGTTATAGTAGATTTAAAAAAAATGTTCTTTTTTTGCAGTTTCAACATTAGTTTTGTTATAATATAAAGGTTTGCTATAGCCAAACGAAAAATATAATTTTTCCGTAATGGGCAAAATGTAAGTAACTTTACTTTTCTGACTTAGGGGCAGGAATGTTACAATTTTAAAAGTGATTCCAAAAAGGAAAGAGGAGGCAATTTGTCAAAGAATGAAAATATTGCCCCGGTCAAATAGTAGAGGTGTGATAAATTTAATTGAGTTTTAACACCTTACATGGAATAGAGTAAATTTGAATAATTTTTCAAATCCTATCCACTGGGTCTAATGATTAAATAGATTTATTCTGTAAATTCCTTCATTTTTACTTGTTACACAGAATTCATTTCTGCTAACTCTTCTGTTTGTATTTCTTCTGCAACCTAAACAACAACTCTTCTAACTGCTTGAATATTCGACTAATACGTTGGCACCATATGCCATATTAAGGAGTGATTACTTTCATTTGAGATAAATTCTTGATCGAAAGAACCTATTGTGAAAATTACTGATTTTCCTAATCCTGGCGAAATGATGTTAAAGCTTTTCTTAATGCTACGTTATCTTTACATTGATTTGAATTTGAACGAATGCAACCAAGAAATTACAGTAAAAAAAAGTTCTTAGGTTTTATCTTCCCAGAGATTCCAAATGACTTATATTAGCATAATGAGTAGAAATGTCACACAAATTCATAATAGCCATTAAGAAGCATTTAGTGTTTTAAAAGCATGGAAGAGTGACTTAATAGTTTTTAAAATTTCATCTCATGTGGATTGAAATGGTTTAATCAATAATGGCTGTGAGTGTGAATGGGACTAGATTATAATGTTAAGAGTCAAATTGATAACTGAATTTTGCTTTCTCACGTATATTTTAATTCATAATTTCAAAATTAGATTTAATTTTGAAATTTAGTAAAATTCTTTTCTTTAACTTCTTTGAGTTATAAGGACTTAAAATGGGTCCAATGTTATTTAATGAGTGTCTCAAACATAGGACAGTAAAAAAAAATTCTGTTCAATACATTTTGAATCTTTTTGCACCAAAGGATAGATATTTCTTTTCTTATGATAGAAACATGAAAGAAAGAGAAATGTTATAAATTTTATGAAATAATGAATTAAAGAATTATTTACAAATTTAAATTCATCATGTCATAAAAACCTTAACTTCAAATGTTCCTTGTAGTTCCTCGAAATAGTTCAGAAAATATTTAACTTGATTCGACATTGCTGAATTTGAAGAGCAATATATCAGGTAGAAATCTTAATTATCGATCAATTTATCATATGTTATGAAGAATTGGGAAATATATGATGAGTCGTTTCTGCAATGTAATCTAGAATCTGACCTCGAATGGTTTACTGAATGTCACCAATTTTTATAATAGTACTCGAATGAGATTTGGAATGAATAGGTTTTTAAACCATTTCTAACTAATTCTGAAAAAGAAATCAGATTTTCGTAATAGAAAACTAATTTCGCTTGAGAAATTTATTAATATTTTATTAATTAAATAATTCATATGTGTTGGATTAAACATTTTTTATTATGGAGCTTATTCGTTATAGCCATCCCGAAAGGGGAAATGCATTCAAACTATAAACATTAGTTTACAATTAAGTCAAACTAAAAGACTTGCATTATCCATTTGAAAAATTCTAAAAATATATGAGATCTAAGAATTTCTAGAAACGTAGTTTTACATTGATAAGACAACCACTATAAGAAACCTCATTATATTCGATTCATATTCTGCGTTGCAATATTTCTTACTTCATGAAAAGTCTTATTCATATTTATTACATTCAAACTTCAACTAGGACAATACAATAACAATTCTGGCAAAAGAGCTAAGGGCTTATTTTCCTTTATAAACGTAAATAACTCCGAGTTTAGACTCCAGACATTGACAATAATTCCTAATTTAAATGTCTGAGTACTATCAAACAGGGCCCTTAAATATATAGGAATACAATCCACGTAAATATTAAGCAGTACTTCAAACTGCCATTCTATTCTGAAATGTGGTTATTCAAACATTCTCAATAAGAATAATTTGTTTGCTCATTTGTTTCAAAAGTTGTTTCCGAAAATTAGAATTTTTTTTTCAATTTTTTTGTTCTATTGAGACACTCGGTAAGGGAAAATTATGCATCACATCGAAACACATTCTAATAACGTCATTTCTAAGGCTATGGAATTTCACATTAAAATACAAAACTTTTAGAGTTGTGTGTTAGAGAAAGAATTAGCAGGAATTGTTTGAAATAAACAGTTTTTTCTTTTGAAATATTTAATTTATTTACTCTACTTTTTTGTATCAAATATTTATTTTCAGGACTTATTTTTCAAGCTTTAAATACTCTTAAATTCTTTGAATTTAGAATAAACTCAATCCGTATTATCAGAAGAACTCGAACAGGAAAAATTAGAAACATGAAGTTAAAAGTTCTTATAACTTACTAAGAAAATATGTTTGAGAGAGCTATGAAAACCCAAGTTCAACGGTAATATCATTTAAAAGAGAAATTATCTTCTGAAATATAATAAATACTTTAAAAAAATAGAGGATTCTTTTTTTTTTTTTTTTTTTGCTGAATAATTTTAAAACTCATAAGGAGTAATTTTTAACTAAAGGTAATTGTTTAGTTATATTTTTAAAAATTATATATATATATATATATATATTATATTTTTAATTTCAAGAAGGAGTCTCAAAATAAAGTATACAAAAAATAATTAAAATATGAGAGTAAAATCATTAATTTCGAAAAAAAGATTAGAATGATTCACTATAAAAGTGTTATTTTAATATGATTGCTTGTATCTTAGCAGGTAAACTCTTCTATTAAAAAAAAGTAAATTTGCCTATG
Organism: Nephila pilipes; assembly: GCA_019974015.1. Lineage (NCBI taxonomy): Eukaryota > Metazoa > Arthropoda > Arachnida > Araneae > Nephilidae > Nephila > Nephila pilipes. The sequence goes on along the minus strand of BMAW01056954.1, from coordinate 342,532 downwards.
AGTTAAATGACACAGAAGACAAGAAATCTCAGATTATTCTGCCTTTAATACACCTGTAGTAGTATTTTTTCAGTCGCTCAGAAACTTAAATTTGATTAAAAGAGCAAAAAGAGCGAATGGATATCTATAAAAAATCAGTCAATGCAGAGGCACTTTGATCAGCCGATAATAACAGGTCAATTGAAAAGTTCCCGGCCTAACACATAGATGGCGCTACTAGAATTAAATCACATGTTTTTTAGTTAGCCCTAACCCTCAAAAGATGCGTGTATAAATTTGACAGCTGTCGGATCATTAGTTTGTGAATTATAGCATTTTGAGTGAAGAACTTTTGTTATTGTGAAAAAAAATGGATAAAAAGGAATTTCGCGTGTTGATAAAATATTGCTTTTTGAAGGGAAAAAATACAGTTGAAGCAAAAACTTGGCTTGATGCCGAGTTTCCGGACACTGCACCAGGAAAATCAACCATCAAGGATTGGTATGCTAAGATTAGACGTGGTGAAATGAGCACCGAAGACGGTGAACGCAGTGGATGCCCAAATGAGGTTGTTACCGACGAAAACATTAAAAAAATCCACAAAATGATTTTGAATGATCGTCAATTGAAATTGAATGAAATAGCAGACACTCTAAAGATATCAACTGAACGTGTACATCATATCATTCACGAATATTTGGGTATGAGAAAGTTCTGTGCAAAGTGGGTGCCGCGCGAGCTCACTTTTGACCAAAAACAACGACGAGTTGATGATTCGGAGCAGTGTTTGAAGAGGATCAAGCGTAATAAACCCGAGTTTTTGCATCGATATGTGACAATGGATGAAACATGGCTCCATCATTTCACTCCGAAGTCGAATCGATAGTCATCCGAGTGGACTGCACACGATGAACCCGCTCCAAAGCGTGGGAAAACGCAACAGTCGGCTGGCAAGGTTATGGCGTCTGTATTTTGGGATGCGCATGGAATAATTTTCATTGACTACCTTGAAAAAGGAAGAACCATGAACAGCGACTATTACATAGAGTTATTGGACCGTTTGAAGGACGAAATCGCCGAAAAACGGCCGCATTTGAAGAAAAAGAAAGTGCTGCTTCACCAAGATAATGCACCGTGTCACAAGTCAGTGAAAACGATGGCAAAAATCCATGAATTGGGCTTCGAATTGCTTCCTCATCCACCGTATTGTCCAGATCTGGTCCCCAGCGACTATTTCCTGTTCTCAGATCTCAAAAGAATGCTCGCTGGGAAGAAATTTTCGTTTAATGAAGAGGTGATCGCCGAAATTGAGGCCTATTTTGAAGCAAAGGACAAATCGTCTTACAAAAATGGTATCGAAAAGTTGGAGGGTCGCTATAATCAGTGTATTTCCTTGAAGGGAATTATGTTGCATAAAAAAAAACTAATTTTGCCAAAAAAATGTGTTTTACTATGGTAGGCCGGGAACTTTTCAATTGACGTGTTACTTCGATTCAGTAGCAACAGGTTCGCTCTATGTTCGTCAAAGAAAATTAAACTTTTTGCAACCTTTAATACCCACTTTGATAAAAAAATGACCCTAAATTGAAAGACTTCATTGTACATTGAATAGTCACCGGTCTATCGTAAATAAAATATATAAATAAAAACGTTATGCAGAAATCATAAATTTTCTTAACATTAAAAAATTACAATTTTATTCGCAAAATATCTTTAACTATCAAACGATTCTTAAAGGGAACAAAGACTGATCTACATATCTTTCTCATGAGAATGATGATTTCTGTAAGACGAAGCAAATAAAATATGTTTATTTTTTTCAATTTAACACCTAATAAAGAATAACTTGCATTCTGCACAAACTTTCACTCACATTTTCAATCTATATCTGAAGAGGTATAAAGAATCTGATAATGTTCTTATAATTATTAATCATCAACTGATATTCTTTATTTTAGCAGTAATGAGTAATCTAGTTTATTTCCTAAGTCTATAAAGCATGGTCTCTCTTTTTTAAGACGATAAATAGAAGTAATTTTTCTTCTTATAATGAGTATATGTGTATTAGATGTTGTATAATATATTTAAAAGTCTTTTTTTCTTTAAGGTACAATTTTCATGCAATCTGTTTCAATTAAAAGAAAACTTGGAGTTATAATTATTTTATAAACATTTAGCTTTCAAAATGTGAAACAAAGTTTTATACATTTCAAAACTTTATGGTATGTGTGTTGAAAATGTACTTAACCATGTACTTAATGTACTTAAATGTACTTAAACACACTTTTCCTCATTGCAAAAGTTTTTCCTGGATATAATTCGTAATACTAAGAAATTATATTAACTTTTCATTCTATTTTTATTACTTTTACGTCTTAAAAATTTTATTACGTTGGTAATCTTGGTTAAGCTCTTAATAAAAGTTTCGTTTTTATGCATGATTTCAAAATATTTAATATATTACTTGTTTATACTTTTATGTGTGGTCTCTGGTAGCTAATGATGTTGATAAATTTAAAAGTATTAATGTAAAATTCTTTAACTTCGTTAGTTTTTTTCTTCGTTTAATAATAGCATTTGCGAATTGCAGTTAGTTTCAATTATGTAAATGTATTGATGTCCACTTCTTGTTCTTTCACCTGCTTTGCTATTTTTCTCAACTCTATAAAATCTATAAAGTAGTGCTATCAAAGATCAAGATTTTTTTTAAAAAAATGAAAAATGTATGTTTCAAGATTATTTTCTGAAAAATTAGCCCGTTTTGAACTTAAATTCTCACAAACAGGCTTTCAATCTCATAATGCAAATATCGTATTTAAACAAAAAATGATTCACTTGAGTCAATAAATGAGATTCCATACATAAACATAATCCTAATCTACAGCTTCCATAATTTAAATAATTTGTTATTTACACAAATAATACACAATTCAAGGTAAGTTATTGGCTTCGAAAGGTACTCATACATTATTGTTAGAAATCTACACCACATTGTAGTATACTCTAATATTCTGGATTGAATATGACTGAATTAAATTTGGATTAAACCGAAAACTCAAGTATTCGGTTTGAACAGTTACACATTTAAGTACCCAATGCAAATACCCATAGTGAAAAAGTACAATCTAGAATTACATCATAGATACTTATGCGATTAATAATTATTCCTGTTGTTGTGCATTAGTTTTGTTACTAACGAATCAAGTGTACGAGTATATTAAATTTACGAATATTTAGTCTAATCATACATATTCCCTGGAACAATTTGATATTTATAAAATCTTTGTAAACATAACCTCTTTTTCAATAAGAAAAAAAATACTATCCTGATAAAGAGTGAAAACGTTAAAGAGACATTATTTATATAAACATTCATAAACGTGCTTTCAGTCTCATGCACTATGAGGATGATTAAGCTGTATCAATAAATTAAGTCTACGGGTAAGCAAAAGCATTACTATGCGATTTAAGTAAATCCTTATTAACATGCATAGATATATTGCAAGTGGAGTTATGAATATTCTTGCTTCAATGTTAGTTAGTTTTCAGCTACGTTGTAAGACCAATATCCTGATTTTAATACGTTGCTCGATTCTAACGTAATATTCAAATAGCCAATTCAAATAACTGACGTGTAAGGGCTGCCTAGATTTATATAATAAATTCATTTTCCAGTGGGTCTGATAACTACCGCTGCTTTTGTGTATCAGTTATACTATCGATCAATTTAGTATAGATTAAGTTTACGAATATTTGGTCCAATCATTTACGTTTACTAAAATGTTTCTTTAAATACTTGTAAATCTTTACAATTCATAAAATAAGTTTAAAAAAACTCATTCTAATAAAAAAAAATTCAGATCGATAGTGATAGAAAGGACCGTTTACTGTTTCAGCTATTATTCACGCTAAACATGTTGTTAACGAAATTTCGGTGGTAATCAACACTTCATCGGAGGTCGGTTAACCTTGAAGACAGAGGCTGGTTAGATCTGGGTATCTTTAGGTCCACATACAATTTAGTTAATCTTGCGTATCATTTTTACGCCAGTAACAACAGAACTGAAAAGGAATTCTCAACCGCATCAGTTACTGTGAGCCTTTATTTCTTTCGCTGTCAGTTTCCATTTGCGGAAGAGATTCACCATCGACACTTCTTTGGAAGGTAAGTCTTGAACCATTGTGGGACTTTCTAAACAAAAATTAGATAAAATTGCTTCTCTCACCGGAACTACAGTTGAATATACATCTCCTGCTGTAATGAGTGTAGTTTGGAACGTTTCCATTGACGTCATAGGTATTCTCTAGTTGAGATGGAGGGTTTATTTGATGAATGCACTGTAGTCTTTTACATCACTTGAAGCGCCTCAGTTATGAGTGGCGTGTCTTCATTTGACTTTCAGCCTTATTTTCGCTTTGGGTATGTATATGTAATTAATCAGTAGTAGTAGACTGGGATGCACCGCCATCTAAAGTTAAAATCGAAACACTATTTAGATGTTTCGACTCAAATGTTTTTATTACTTTGGCAGAAGTCTTGGTGACATCGAGGTCAAAGTTGAACTATCAATCCACACAAAGCATCTACAAACAACTTGGTAGCGGGGTCTTAATAGAGCTGTAGATAAAGAATTCCACCTTTCGTTGTTAATTGCGACTTTCGGAAGAAATTCACCACAAAATTAAATACGCACATACTAGAAGATGAATTACTATAAGATAAAATATATTAAAAATCATAAGACCAAATAACATTATATCTACGTGTATAGAAATGAGATCTCCAAAATCATAATTATGTACAGCAAATATATATTTGTCTTTTATATTCTTTTAATATGTATTTTTTCTTAAGGAATTTTTATAAATACACACACACACACACACACATATATATATATATATATATATATATATATATATATATATATATACATTACGAAAATTTTTTCTTGGTGTGCAGGAGAGAAATCAAGTCCCAACTCGGAGAATAACGATAAATGACATTTCATTCGAAATTCTCCACGTCAACACACTGGAAGATTAGCTAGAAAAATAACGGAACAAATTTGTACAATTTAGTGACACAGATACAAAAAAAGCACTTTTAAGGACAGTCAAGGTTTTAACAACAACGTTCATCTCGCCAGCTGAATAGTTCTCACTACGGACAGCCTTCACAGTAATATTCTACACTTCCAGGGCAGGCTCTGACAATTCCAACAGATACACGCTGCTTATCTGTAAATTCACCTGACAAGATTCACTCGAAGTGCAGACAGCTTCCATTCAATTTCCCGAGCGATATCCATAACAGAGACTCCAAAGACAGATATATTTCCAATGGACAGATTGATTCCCCTATCAGGTTTTCGGCACATTTAAACTTTCCCAGCCAGGCATGTTGTTACACGGGAAAATTCACGAAAAGTCATTAGCTTTCTTACTAATCCATATTTTGCTTAGGTTCCAGCACAATCAGGATCTTTCCATTTTGTCGCCAAAATGGTCGCCAAGGAAAAGAGGTGTTACTTAAACATAAACTGACACAGATCAAGATTTTCTATGAATAATTAAATTCTAAATGCGAGAAATTTCTTAAGTTTTTAATATTGTAATGCGAATCGCTTAGCGCTTAAAAGACCTTTTTTTTTTAATTTTTCAATCAAATGGGGTTATTTGAATTGGATTTTTCGTTAAACATGACCCTTGCTACAGTCTACCTGTACATATTTAAAAAAGAATAATAAAGTTACAATTGTTGTGTCTGCCTGGTAAATTATCCGATTCTTTTCAAGAGTTCTTTCAGAATTAACGTAATTAAAAACAATATGAAAATTGGGTCCTTTCTTCTTTAATCATCAAAGAATGTTTGAAAGAATATAACTGAGGAAAACTTAATTGATTTTGTTCTTAGGAAAATTTAGAATACGAATTTTATCATTAATACAACTGATTGCGGAAACTGTACTGACATGAAAAATAAATTTTAGGTTTGCTTTATTTGTCAAAAGCTTTTTATCAAATCTTCAATCAGCGCACATTACTACGTTGAATCCCATTAAGATAAAATACGCTGCCAGTGAGGCCCAGCACACATTTGATCTCAAATTGATTATAATAAAACTTTCTCGAACTTATAGAAAAAAGATTTCGAAAGGTACAATTGAATTAATTAAAAAACAGAGAGAGAGATAAGCACTTTGCAGTTTCATAAGTAATCAATTTTAAAAATATATTTAAAGACGTTTAAATATTTTTTTTATTTTTAAAATACCAAAAAAACGTGAATTAATGTATTGATTATGAATGAATTAATGTATTGAGTATGAATAAATTGATATATTGATTTGATTGAGAAATTTTTTTTATTCCGGTCTTTGAGGAAAAAATAATAGTTTCCTTTGATATTCTAAAAAAATTAAAATTGCGTTTTAATTGTAAAGTTGAAATTAAATTTGTTTTAAAAGAATGTAATTCTTCTAAAATTTAACAAATATCCACCCAAGAAATATCCGAGGTAATAGAAAAATAGTATTGCTTTTATTAGGAAAATATTTATAAATAGGATAAGATTCTTTTTCTGATCAAGAACGAAATTAAATTTAATTGTTTACAAAATGCAGTGAGCAATTAATGAATTCTGTTGGTAGTTGTATATCTTATTTAAAATTTATAAAGTTCATTTATTACTTTCCAAACACCGAAATACAACAATGACTTTAATATCTGGAATGAGATGTGTATTTTATTTAGAAAATTGAGAAACAAATATGAATACTCATATCGAAATTTATTCATATGAAAAGTTTTCAATTGCGCCATATGGAAATGTTATTTAATATGACCTTAATAGCATCCATATGTTTATTTTCAAATATATCCATTTCCTTTTCTTCCTTTGTTTAAAAGCAATATTAGATTTACAATACAAAATTCTAAATTTTTTTTCTAGTTTTTAAAATATTATTATTATTGAAATTGTAGAGTTAATAAATATTTCTATATTCTTTGTATACTTTTATCTTAAAAAAACGATACTTATTTGTTACTTTATAGTGATAGACGAAGAATTTTTTTTAAAAAAAAATGACAAGTATACTTAAAAGCTTCTTCATTTTATTCTGGCATTAAAGGAGGAATAATGTTTTATATTGTTGACATCTAATTTCTCTCACAAGCTCCATAATTATTTCTTTTTTATATTTGATCCTTATTAAAAAATTTCAAGACATCTTGATAAGTAAAAGTACTCGAGTTTTCTGAAAAGGAACCCGAAACTTTTTAAAATATTGAAATCCTTTAGTTTAATTAGAGTTTTACTTGGAAATATATATACTTAAATGCTGTTGTAAATTTGAAATATGGTATTCAAAGCTTGGAGAAACTAATTCATAAATGATTCTTAAAGATATCCTGATTGGGGTATACAATTGGATGTAATACTGAACAATACATGAACTTCGTTTATAAAGCTGAAGAAATATTTTTTTTAAAATTACCAAAAAGGAAAAAAATATCTTGTAAATTCTAAATAACTACAAGAGCCTTAATGTTGAGAATATAGATTAATATGTAAAATTGTATTTTATACTCTTATATTAGGATAAAATAGCTACATTTTTATGGTATATTTAATTTAAATAATAAATCGTTTGCTTTAATTTTAATACCTGAACATAATATAATCGATAATTTTAATAATTTATCGTTTGCTTTCACTTAAATATTTCCAAACTAATTTGATTTTAATCTCATAATCATTTGCTTTCTTTCCTATTTTACGTAAGGTTGGTAACGCTTTTTTAGGAGAGCTAGGGAATAATCAGAGGTAAGCTGTAACACATACGTTATGTACAGGGATTTAAACTTTTTGATCAAAACTTTTACTAAACAGGATCCTTATGACGGCTTCTATAATATAAGAATAGTCAGCGCATTGACGAACGTTGTAGAGGGAGACTATGAGAACATTCTCCATTTTAGCTAGTTAATGGATAAAAAGTATTTCACAAATTTTAATTTAAGGTAAATTAATTCATCTTTTTAAAAAATGTTTTGCCTTTTCCCTTTTATTAAGTTTTTAAGCGACTCTAATTTTTTTACTAAATGTTAACTTATTTTTAAAAGTCCATAGAAATGTCCAAAATCATACGATAGAACAAATTATAACAATGTTTCACTCAAGTTGTAAGATGCTACAACTTGCCAAAAGTTGATTAATTTCCTACTCATGGTCACACTAGATTCAATTGGGAAATTATGTACAAATATAGATGTAACATAACTACATAATATGAACATACGTCACTTCTTAAAGTAGCTTGTTTAAGCATAGCTTTGGAATGCCGAAATGTTCGGATTTTAGAAAGACAGCAATTCACTGAGACAATATTGTTTTTTTTAAAAAAAAAAACACCAATGTACTCGTTAAAAATGTATTTTTTCTCATAAATGAGTTGCAGGAAAGCAAATAAACACAACTGCAAGAGTCATTTCTTAAATTTGTGTTAATTACAGAAAGGATTTCACTCGTATTTGATATCCAATGTCAAAATTTCCTAAAGCAAATTTGTTTTTCTGAAAAGATTATATAAATATATTTTTTCTTAAGTTTATTCTTATTCTTTTATTTAATAAATAAAAACTAGGAATAAATTTACACTTTCTTGAGCACACATAATATTGCCTAAAATTGGTAGAAGTGGCTTTTGGGGAAAAAAAAGTGGTCACGTTAAATATGAACCACAACCGAAAGCTGAAGCAATTAAGACGGCGATTGAGAGTCCATTATCACGAAAATATGTCGTTTTTTTTTTTTTTTTCATTTTACGGCAACAGTATATTTACGTTTCTCTTAAATTGTATTCTATCAATTATTATTTATTACACTTCTCTTAAATTTTTTTTATTACTGTCAGCTTTATGACCAGATTCAAAGCAAGCGGTTGGTGGCCCTTAAATATTGAAAATTTTCATGAGTCTAATAATCCAAAGTATGTTATCGACCATCCAAAATCTGAAGTAGGGAAACAGTTCAAAACAAATTGATCTTCAGTTGTCAATGTTTCTGGAGAGTCCTGAATTAATACTATCACTGGCGAAATTAAATAAAAGCTTTAGTAAGGTTGTAAGCCAGATGACTTCAGAAACATCTACTGAACTGATTATAAGGCCTTCAGGTACCCAAATTAGATGAAATGATTTTTCATCATCAAACAGATCTCTGCTTACGGCCTCATTTCGTAAACAGTGTAACAGAGAATGACTCAAAAGAAAATCAGCTATTCTAACTAACAAACATAAAAGAGCACTGGAAGAATAATATACAAAGATAATCAATAAGAAAAGAAAACTAGAGAATGAAAAGGGTAAGTAAAACGCAAAGAATAAAAAATTTAAAATCTGAAAGAATATTAAAAGAGAAATAGAGTTGCTTAAAAGAGGAGTTTGCTTAAGCTTGTGGAGCAATTCTGAAGCAGGAGAATATGTTAGGTGTTATGCTTAGTTTTCGAAATGTGGGTGTACATGTTAAATATGTAAGAGTAAATAATCTATCATTAATTTGTGTTAACCTCAATTCTGTTGAAGACTGACTTTTACGTTGATTGTGTAAATAATTTTACTTTTTATTTTATTATACGCCATTTGATACCAATTACTACTATACTATGAAATAGTATAATTACGAAATATCATTTGTACATTATTTAATAATTTAATGATAAAAAAAATATTTTTAAATCTTGCTTTCTTTTATAATTACTATTTGTTTCAAGTCTGTTGTGACTTGGCCCAAAATTGGAATAAATTATAACAGACAACTAGTTTTTTGAAAAAAAATATTTCTAGGGCTGAAATCAACAAAATTGTCAAAAGCATATTTTGTGTTGGTGCATAAGAGCCTGTTGTGACTTACCCCAAACTGGAATAAATTGTTGCAGACGACTAGTTTTTTTTTTAAAAAAAAAAATATGTCTAATGCTAAAACCAACAAATTTGTCTAATGCTTTTTTTGTGTTAGTGCATAAGAACAAAGAACATCTGTGCTGTAAAAAAAGCAATATTAGTCAAAAGAAAATGTAAAAAAAAAATTTAAAGTTACATTGAAAAATTTACCATTTTTTGCAAAAATATTTACGACTTGCTTCTTTTTACCTTACTCAAAAACTCGGGTGTTTTGAGAGTTCGGCAAATGGTATTGGAGTTAACAATAAATTGGATTCGGGGACATGGTCAATTAACTTTAGAGAATAAAGTATTTATAGATATAGTATTACCATATATAAATATATATTACCCGTTATATTTAACGGATAATGGTATACTTTATCTACAAAACTAACTGAAAACTTTTTGAAATTCAATGCTTAAACAATTTCAACAAAAATAGATAACTTGTTATGTAAGAATAAATTTTTATGGTTAACATATTTCAGAGTTTTATTCCTTTAATTTGTACTTAAATATGTGGCATTTCAGAAAGTATTGGTTTTTATGGAGGAGATGTATTTATTCTGAACAATCACTTTTTGTGGTCTATTAATTTTATAGAATTATTTGAATATTTGTAATATGCACCACAAAATTTATAAATTTTAAGAAACTCTGTTATTGTGTTATCTCCAATGTCAACGCCCGCCTGTTGAGGTTCTTTGTAATGGACGAGTATAAAATATCTCACTTACACATCCATCTTAGAGTTGACAGTCGAGAGTGAAGCAGATCTCTATTAGGATCGCGAGGTGATGCGCTGAAAGTAAACTGTGCTAATCACCAAACTAACGCGAATTGATATAAAAGAATAAAAAGGAATTGTTGTTGTTTTTCAACCAAATCTGTTTTTTGTCTTAAGATTAAAAACAAATGTTAAGTAAGAGGTAAATAGAAGACAGTTTAGTTTAAAAGTGAAAGACTCAGTTAAAGAAAAGCGAGTTTTTGTAACAAATGTAAGAAATTATTATAATTCATAGTAAATATTTATTCTTAATTTACATTGCTTATATATTTCTTAATACATTGTAAGAGTAATTAAGGTTCAAGAGATATACGGACGGAGACACAGTAATTTAAAGAAGAAAAATGACAAGACTCTAATGAGAAAATTCGACACTGTTTTTTTTTTCTGAAATAATTATTTTAAACCTAGCTACCTAAAATTCATCACTAGCAATTTCTATTTTGTAACTCCTTACACATTTGTCTTTTGAGCATGGATTCCTTAAAACTGAATCATATAATGTAAATCAGTACTATATAATATATATATAAATGAATCTTTAATTCGCGTCTTTTTTTTCTTCAAACTATTGTTGCTATTTTCAATTGCCATTTAACCGGATTCATAAGTGGTGGTAATAAAAATGCGTTACATTTGAATTCCTGTTTGGGAAAAAAGTACCCAACATTACAAATATTAATAATTTCAATATATTACATTACATTTAGAATTATTTTTATGTGATTTTGAATTCATTGTGCAGTACATATATCCATGTTTTGTTGAGCCTCAAATCTTAAAGAAAATGTTAAAATATTATTTGTGATTCTGAGTAATAAAGAATTTTAAAAATACTTCCTTTTTGAAAAAATGACAACCATATTTTTGACTTTTTAATTTTTTTTTTTCAATTTCTGAAAACATAATATTACACACAATTATCACAATACATAAGAGAGAATACATTTTTAAAAAGTAGTATTTCTACTCAACAGAAGATTATCATTATTTTTAGTGAATATTGTTTCAGAAATTTTAAGTTTTATTTTCTTTTGAGATGAATGGGTGTTTTGACCGAAAAGTCAGCTTACAGGTAAGGACAGAATACGTCAGTCAGTAGCGATAAGTAGATAGAGGTGACTTTGGCGAAAAATGTGATCTTCAAATTCGGTAAAAAGACTAACTGTTCCGAGATAAATGTAGTTTCTAGAACTAAATTTGAATGTCCATTACATTTGCTCCCAAAATTGAGTATACACATTTTCCTCTTTTTTTGAACGCATAAAAACTTTATTCAATACTTGCTTAAGATTAATATTTACAGCAAAGATAAAATGCACAATATAAAATGAACAGACTGAGAAACAAAAATTATGAACTCAATAATATTTCAATTAACAAACTTTTTAGCCAAATCACCGAATTTCAGGGTCACATAATTGAGTTTACAGTCTATAAAATATGAAATTTTGCTACCACTAATTTTGTAATGACTCAGTATGAGAGTTTTATTTTTTTAACATACCACTCTGATTTCCGGGTGAAAAAATTATTTTAAATGTGAAAATGAAATCAGTAACTAAAACTAATAATAAATTCAGAAAAATGTCATTTTAATGTATGAGTTAAGTTAATTTCTGCCTGATATTTAAAATCAAGCTCAACGTAGTCAATGCTAGGTACAAAAATTATAGTGTAAAAAAATTTCAGCAAATTCAAGATTCACCAGGAACGGGGAGGAAAAAATCATTCAGTTTGAAGGATTCAATTCAGTTTCAAGACGATTATAAGCGTAATATCAGATATGAGAAAAACTCCTGAGATTAGCAGTACAGCAATAGGAAATGTTTCCGTAGGAACAATTCGATGTGCTTCCCGATGCAAAGTATAATAGTAATGTAGCTAAAATATCTTTTAAATAAAAGTAAATAGAGAAAAAAGAATTATATTTAAAGAAATATATAGGTCAAAGTGTCATTACTTCTAAAATAATGTAATATACAGTGTGTTCAAAGTTAATTCAATGTTTTCAAAAGGTTTAGTCGTTGGTATGAATGGCGGAATCCTCCCCTAACCCCGAAAAACCCCCCCCCCCCCCCCAAACACACTTATCAAGTCTGCTGGTGTTTTGGTTCTTGCATGTGTGTCTATAATAACGTGGGAAAATCAATTTTTATTAAGGAAGTCAGAGATCAAGTGAAATAAGTAGGTATGTGTAGAATAATTTAAGACCATGGCCTTTAAATTATTCTTCAGAAATTAGATTAAGGATTGCATTGTATGATTCAATAAAATAGCCAATAAAAACATTTAAAATTGTTGAGTTGTTGTTATTGTACAATTGCAATTAGTACACCACCTTCATCTATCAATTATATTTTAATACTATACTTGATGTCTGAATCGGAAAAATCTGCACAAAAGCATAAACTTAGTAACAAAGAACACTTACAAACAGAATTGAAAAAAAGATAAAAAGTTTTAGGGAAACTAAGCAAACTCATTCAAATGAATGCACACCGTTTGGAAGATGTTTTTAATGAAAAAAGGTATGTAACATAAATTAATTAATATTTTTTGAAATAGTTTCTAATTAATTATACTAGGAGTATACTTAATTTTGCGATTAAGAAATCTTAGGTTCAAGATTAAAGTTATGGAAGTTAAGAGATTATTCGACCTTAATTTTTGTTTCTTAGTCTAATACATTTGTAATTATTTTATTAATTTCGTAATTATTTAACTTACATAAGAATTTCTTAAATGGTTTTAGACCAATAAAAAGAAAAGTAAATGGTTTGTATTCCATTTTGTGAGCCTCTAAACCAAAAAGAACTATCGCTCTTGCATAAAATATGTGCTTCGAACAACATTGTGATTACGCATCTTGAATTGCTTTGTTCAATTATTGTATTGACTTTGAATAGGTGCCATAGTAAATTTATGTATGTATGCGTATTAATTGGCTTATGGTAAAAGGAAATATGCTGTATTTTTGAGGGAATCCCTGAATATATCGAATTATTTCGAAAGAACATGCTCATTAATCGCATTGTCCTCTCTGACATTTTTAAGCCACCATGCCAGCTGTAACCATGTAATAGCTATCTAGAGAAGTGGCTTAGAATTTCTATCAAGAAGTAATAGCTTATTTTTTGTTTGCAAATGCATAATAATCCTCTATACAGAGAAATGCTTTGTGAAACATATACAAGAAAAATAAATATCATACTTAACAAACGAAATGTTATACATTGATATCAAAACAGAAGTATACTATGTTTTTACCTATGATATATTTTTAAAGCTATTCGAAATGATTGAAATACTTATGACAAGGAAAAAAATACATATTTTTCACTCTCATTTCCTTTATTTCTTTTGTAGTAAGCTCATTCAGTCTAGGGAGTTAAGTAATTCCATTTTTTTCCCAAGAACTACTTCCATTTTATCTATAGAATACGAAAAAATTCTTATGGAACTGTTTAAATCTCCCCGGATTTGCAGTTGACTCTTTGTAAGTAATTGCACTTTTTACGACAGTAGTATCCTTTTCTGTGTATCTTTTTGCTTATCATCGATGAAACTGAAGATCGTAAATCAAAATAATATTCCACGATTCCCCCAAGGCCGAAAGAAGCACAACGACTCTAAAGTGGCATTACTCTGGATTCTCCAGAGAAACAACTTTATTCCCTTTTTAACGAACCTCTTCAGGCAGAAGGCGTCTCCATTGTTCCTTTTGTCTTTTGGAAATTTATTCGAAAGAAAATATTTTATGAAATATTTTACAAGATGTATAATATAAATGAGAAAGAAATAGCGTTTTACATAATGTTCTATTTCTACTAATTCTCATTACTGTCATACATTATATTCTTCTAGTAAGGTCACTATTTTTAAGTATTTAGTTTGAACATCATAATTTTTTTTTACATCTATTGATATCTGGAATAAAATATAAAACAACACTTTTTTTTGAAACATAAATAAAACTTTTTAACATTCAAAATTTCTTTATAATACCCGAACAAAAACTCTTTTCATTCCTTTAGTTTTGAAAGATATATTATAATGTTACACATGTGCTGTGCTTTTGTTTGGATACATGGACGGGGTATTTACGACCAAAGTTCAGCTTAAATTTGCTTTAGAATTCTTAACTGAAAAATAATTTATATTCACTTTTAAACATCTTTGAAAGCGAAGACTTGGAATTAATCAAAATTCTTAAGTTAGAGTTTTATATAAAAAATACTAAGAAACAGAAATGAATTTTTAAATACTTGATAATAAAATCTATTCGAATTATATTTATGGATTTCAATTTTATTTCATTTTAACTCAGAAAACAATGTTTACTTATATAAATAATGCACATACGCACGCACAAACACACTCACGCACAAACACACGCACGTACACACACACACACACATATATATATATATGATTTCACTTTAATTTAATTTAATCTCTTAATTTATTCCATAATTAATACGTTCATCCTTATTTTCTGATACAATTCCATTTAAATTTTTAATTTATTCGATCACATACTCAGTATCTGCACAGTTTGGAACTTTCCACCTTTTTGATTCCGTGGGGATAATTCATACCAGATATTCAGTCTCCATATAAAATACCTAAAGATCCCTCCATCCAATAGCATGTGATCCAGCTTATAACCCGAAATTCAACTTCTCTGGAAGTAAGCATGGAAAAAAGACATGCTCTCTTCCGACTCAACCACTGGCGTGAGTGACTGTTAATTGCGTCCTCCGCCAAGTTAATGAAGTATTCTCTCTCTTGTTTCTAATTTGAAATAAATTATTAAGCATAGCTTATTTCTTGAGCCATAACTGTAACTCAGTAAGAAAAAATGTTTTAAAATAAAAATATTTACACTTGAACAAAAAATTATTATCGTGAATTCATCGTAGAAGTCGGCCGGATTGTTCACATGGGCGAGGAAGTCGTTAAAATAGAATTTATTATGCTTAGACGAGAAATGGAGATTCGCTTGACGTGGATTACGGCTATTCCCAACTGCAGCAGTTAACATTAGTTACGGGAGCCTAGAGAGTGGTGTAAAATCTCTTCAGCTCATTTGTAAATAAGTAGTGCAGATCAATATATAAGGAGCCTGTGGATATTTCTGAATGACCATAACAAGCAAAAGAAACGCTGTTAAGAAGTTTACAGTTAACATATAAATAAAATATCTGTTGTCATTCCATCGTTTCCTTAACACTGAGAATGACGAATAATCTCTACACGATATATATAAAAAAGGCTCCTAGTACGTCATCTCGGGTTATTTCCATTGGAACAATATTAAGAAATGTACCAGATTCAGAAATGAAATGCTGCATAGCTTATGGGCTCTAGGAATTCCATCAACCATTTACTTTCAAGTTATTGGATCTTCTATCATCGCATAGAAGATCCATCGCTTTCTGATTTGGATTCACATTTTTAATATTTTTCATATAAAATTATAAAGTAATATTCAGTAAGTAATGCTACATATAACTTTTCACTTACATAAAATATATTATATTATTTTTACGAATATTGATATCTTATTGAAAAATGAGCTCAGAGAGAGTAGTGTTTTATATATATATATATATATATATATATATATATATATATATATATATATACAGAGAGAGAGAAAAGAAGGAATGAACATCTCGAATCTCCTCTGGTTTGCTCTTACTAATGGGCTGTTTGTCTAAGGCAGGGATGGCGCACCAATGGCACGCGACAGAAGTTTGGGCCCGCCACCGATCACAAAGTTTACTATGAAGCAAGATACGGACGAACGAGAGAGATCCTACGCTACGGAGTATTTCACTATTTCAATCTTATCGATGTAACAAATACAAAACTTTGAAATGACGAGATGAATGTCTTTTTCACATTTTAATAAATCATACACACGCATAATACTTATCAGAATTTACATTCTCTTACAAAACTTTCTACCGCACTCCCAACAAAAACAACAACAACAAGAAAATGTTTTTTTTTTCTCTCCGTCTGGCGCCGGAACCCTGGCACCCTCACACATCAAGTTTCATAACACGGAGAGTTCGAGCGCAGGCAGGAAGCACACTTGTTTGTTATTGTAGTTACATCGTTGACTATAATTGCTAATCACGGATAGTTTAATTAAGCATAGCATAAAAGTCAGTTTTGTTCACACAACTGTATTTACGATTTTCAGTGTTATTTAATATGGCTAGTTCAGAAAAAAAAAAAAAGTGCAAAATAGTAAGGGTATCAGAGAATTTTAAGCTTGGCGGACTGAGAAATATGGCACGGTTATTAAAGGCGACAAAGCGATGTGTGTTTTATGTTCTGGAACAGTGGTATGAAGAACATCGTCTGTAAAACGGCATTTTGAAACAATTCACAAATTCGTTAGTCAAAAAAACGAACCAGAGCAAAAGGAATTAATTGCAAGGGCTATAAAAGACAGAAGTAAACAGTAGACGTCTATGACTAAATATGTTGGTAAAAATTGTTATACGAAAGCAGAAAGTTAAACGGCTGTAATGTCATTGCTCGACATAGTAAACCTTTTCAAGAGGGAGAGTTTTTGCAGGAAGCCTGGTTAGCATGCGCACCCTCACTTTCTTATGATTTCAATAATAAAGATAAGATCATTCAGCGCATCAAAAATACTCCTCAGTCTAGAAACACAATAAAAGAAAGAATCTTAAAACTGGCCGGAAATGTAGCAGATCAACAAAAAATTGACATCGCTCCTTTTATATCGCTAAGTCTTGACGAAAGCACTGACGTCACTGAATCTGCACGTTTAGCTATTTTTGCTCGATATTTCGTGGGAAACGTCATTAAGGAAGAATTAATTGCGATAACATCGTTGCTAACAACTACAAAGGGAACAGATATTTACACAGCTGTTAAAAATTCGCTTGCTGAGAAAGAAATTGATTTGAAAAA
Source organism: Nephila pilipes (assembly GCA_019974015.1). NCBI lineage: Eukaryota > Metazoa > Arthropoda > Arachnida > Araneae > Nephilidae > Nephila > Nephila pilipes. The sequence continues at coordinate 324,855 of BMAW01056954.1, read as the reverse complement.
AATTGTTTCAGTAACAACTGAAGGTGCTCCAAGTATGGTGGGCAGAAAAAAAATGGTTTCATTCACCAACAAGCCTTGTATGCTAAGAAAGGTTTAACATCTCTTGATAATGTAATGCCAGTATTCACAAAAATAGTCATTCTCATTTCGTCGCAGGCTTTAAATTAGCAAAAGTTTAATGCTTTGTCAAATGAAGCCACCTCGGTGTATAATGGCTTATTCATGTATAATAATGTTCGTTGGTTGAGCCGCGGGAACGTGCTTCAAAGATTTTTTGATTGCTTAGAAGAAATCAGACTCTTTCTGCAAAATGAGGGAGAAATTCAACAATACCCCTAGTTGTTGGATGTTATGTGGCTTTCAAAATTGATGTTTTTTACAGATATATGCCAACATTTCAATGAATTGAACGTGAAGCTTCAAGGCATAAATAAAACATTTATCGTCTTGATAGATTTCATTCGCGCTTTTGACGCTAAACTGCATGTTTTCAGAAACGATATTATTACAAGAAACTACAAATATTTTCCAAACTTGAAAAAAAAAATTTCAAAGATTTAGATATACATGAGAAACCAGATGAAGAAACAGTCACTGAAGAATTTATTTCTGTAATTGATTTTTCAATGAATTTTCAGCGAGATTTTCTCAGTTCAAAGAATTATCGGAAACACTCAAGTTTATTTTGTACCCTGATGTAACTTCATTTGATAAACTGAACTTGTCCCAATTCGATTTGTTGGAAATTGAAGAATTTGAAGTGCAGCTGATCGATTTCCAGTCTAGCTCAATATGGATTCAAAAGTTTATTGAAACAAGGAAAGAGTTGTAATTAATTGAAACAGAAAAATTGACAAACAATATAAGTAAAAATGCCAATAACAAAATTTTGGAAACATGGAATTCGTTGCCAGACACATTTAACTGTTTGAAGAAGCTGACTCGTGCTATTTTAACCATATTTTCATCGATCTATGCCTGTAAGTCATTATTTTCAGAGATGAATAACATTAAAGACTTTCTTAGAAACCGTTTGGCAGATGATTCCAGTTCAGCATACATTCTGCTAAAAGTAACATCTTACAACCCTAATATATGTTATTTGTCATCTAATCTGCAACAACAGAAGTCACACTAATGTTACTGTAATTTGAATTACGCGTACAAGTGAGACATTGCAAAATGTATTTTTTTGTATTAAATAAAGGGTTTTGATAGTATTTAGTATTATTATTTTCCCAATAATCACGAAGTCAAAATTATTTGACGGCACGTCTATGACCTCAATGAACATTTATTAAGAAAAAATGGCACGTTGATACATAAAGGTTCGCCACCCCTGGTCTAGGGGGTAGTTCCAATAAATGAATTTATTTTTTTAATTTTAATTGTAAGATTAATAACTAAGCACTGCTCGTTTAACTTTTTTACTCTGGCAATTTATTATCTTTTCAATTTTTGAATTAACTTCTGGGCAAGCTGAAAACCAAAGTTCTGTCTCCCCTCCAACTAATTAATAAAAACTGGGGATTAAAGCCCGTGAGGGTTATACACCCCAATATAAAGTCACGTTTATTGTCTATTTGTACGTTTCTTTCCCCTCAGTCTTTGGCTGGGACAGTCTGATTTCTTGTGTTCATATAGCCTTGGGGAAGGGGATGAAAAGTCATTTCCTCATTGGGAGTGACCGTCGCTCTTGATCAACGAATGTGTTTGCGATTATCCCCGTGATGTTTTCGCAACTTTTTGAGCTGAATGATGTGAGCTGTGGTTGCGTAGAATCGACACCTCAGCTTTTTCTGAGGACTGAGTAACTCTGCAGGTGTCATTTTGGAGTACTCCAGTAACTATTAACAGTCCTCTGTACTTCGCTTGGGTTTTGATAGGCTCCCCTGTTGGTTTTGCTAGACGTCTCAAGGATAGACATACTTCAAAGTTTATCTCAATGAGACTTGTCATAGTGTTGTCTGATCTCAAAACAGGAGCTAAGCTCATTGCATCAACAAGAGCCATTTTAACACTTGTCCTGTGTGAAGCTTCAAAGCTATATTCTTGAATAAGAATGCTCCATCGGGCAATTTGGGGAGTATTTGACCTCTTCTTATGCATATCCTGCATTGTAAATGAATGCCTGACAGTCGGTTACTGCTGCAACGTTTATTCCTAAAGAAGTTTTCTGAGACGCTCTTATGTCCACACGATCGTTATTAACTCCAATTTACTTAAATTATATTTTCTTTCAGCCTCAGTAGTTTTCTTACTAATACAATAAACGAGATGTCATTTATCATCACTTCCAAGCTGCAGTAATATGCCAGCAATCCCATCCGCATTCGCATCTGTGTGAACTTCAGTTTTTGCTTTGGGGTTATACAGGGCTAAGATGAACTGTTTTGCTAATTCGTTTTTCAGTATGACAAACGACTGTTCTTGCTCTTTTTTCCACTTAAAATTTACATTTTTTTTTGTCAATTGAGTCAGTTTGGCTTTAAACTTGTAATTTTGAATGAATCTTCTAAAAAAACTTATTCCGCGAAAACCTCTAATTTCATGCAAATTTTTAGGTTGAGTGAATTTAGATATTACTTCTAGCTTCCTTGTTCCTGATTTAATTACTTGTATATAATAAAATAACTAAATAAATTCCTAAAATGTATACTTAACTGTCCCTTTATCCAGAGAGAGAGAGAGAATACCATACAATATATACAAGTATATATATATATATATATATATATATATATATATAGCAACTGGGTTCTCACTCATCCTTAAATTAAATTACTTCGAAATTGCATTTTTTTACAGTAAACATCCAATGAAAGCTATTAATTCCAGGAGAACGTTTGAAATCCCCAGTTCGTATAAAATCGTGTGAAGTGAATTTATATAATTTATTAAGCAGACAAGTCTAAAATCTCCATTTTTATCACATTCTTCTTTGAATCTCTTCAAACTTTTAATCAATTTTAAAAATGCCATGGTTTTGCTTAAATAATTGTAAAACATACATTTATTGATACGGATTAAGTAAAAATGAATACTTCAACCGTTTCGGATACCTCAGTACAAAAAAATTGAGTTGGATTTCTTTTCCATTTGAAATATCTGTTTGCTGTGGTATGATCGATTTTGGTAGAAAGACAAGTTTCCTGTCTTTTCTGTAGTACATGGTTTTCCTTTTCCAAAGGAGACTTTGTTTCTTTTTTTTTTATGACAAGTAGAAATAAGGGGAGGGGTTATAAAAGAGTTTTAAAAAGAGTGGAAGAAATCTTCTAAGTGACAGGAAAAGGCATTTAGATGTCCTTCTAATTTCACAGATGGGCATTAAAAATAGCATTTTCATCGAACATATGGTTCACACTTTTCCCTTAAATAATTTAGTTTTACGTTTAAAAAAATACAGGGAAACTAGTTTTCTTATCTCAAATGTGGCAACCTCTTACTTGTTTACAAGAGTGTTTTTATTAACTTTTAAAACTTCAGTTCTATGCAAAATTAGCAAACTTAATTAGCAAAAAATATCATAATTTAAATATTTATCATCAATTCATTTTAAATTTTCTCCAACGCGTATTATATGCATAATATTCTAGTGCTTAGAGTAAAACATTTTTTATAGTAGAAATATTTTCATTTAATAATTTAATACTTTAAACTTAACCCTGTAAAGGGGTAAAAATAGTATTTTTAAAATTCCAAACCCACAAGTGATATTTTTATTATTTTAAAAAAAGTGTTAATTATTTTAAAAGCAATATATATAACTGTAAAATTAATTATGGTAGTGAAACGTTCCCTGAAAGTTGAATTATTTTTCATAATGTACTTTTGAGAGCTCTTAAAAATTCCAAAAATAAATAAGAAAATAGTTCTTTTGAAGAAATGTGGACTATTATTTAAGATTATACATGTTGAAAGTTTTTCATTGAAATTAAATTCAGAAACAGCATTTAAAAGATAGTTACATCATTTAAAAATCGTTAAATAGATAATTTAATTTAATTAATTTTCTACGATAACATATTTGTTTGCTGAATTAAAATGCTACCAGAATGCCAAAGCTCTCAAGGCTTAGATGTATTACAACGTTTATCCATGATTATTATAATTATAAAAGATATCTGAATCCAATGGGTTATATAATAAGGCATTGCTGATTTCTGATCCCTTTGTAATTCGCCCCGACTTTCAAGAGTTGGCGTAATCAATACCTTCCTCGTCTCATGATTCCTCGTGATGAGTTTGTGGATTATGGAGGTAGTCGATTTACCATGAGCCTAAATCTAATCCGGAGTTACGATGTAATTACTCCAGGAAAATGATCCCTTTCTGATTGAACGTGCAGTGTAAAGATTAGGATGCGTATTTAAAGTTCTTAATCTTTCAATAAAGTTTTTTTCATTCGAGGTAGCGCTAATTATTCTCAAAATAAATAAGATGTCAAAAAAATCCATTTTAAAAAAAATGTTACAGAAAAGATTTCCATACATCCCAATCGAAATGATTTCATTATTTTAATAGTCTTGTATGCGCAACTAAGTATATATTATGGTTTGTATTGAAACGATATACTGTGAATGATGCATGATTGATCAGTGTGTAGATTTTCAAAGATATATGAACTTCCCAAACGCTTTTAATCTTTTTTCAAAATTTAACTTTGTTATTTTTAAAGCAAATAGGCATTTTATACATATTTAATAAATGATACACGTGTACCATAACAGAGTTTTTTTTTAATGTGTGTTTATGACATTTTAAATATTACACATCTATGAATGAGGCATTCAAAATGGTTAGAAATGACATGATTTTATAAAATATAAAACTAATTAAAAATTTTATAACTTAAGTTAATTTTAACCTCTTCTCAATTTCTCAAAAAGAAAAATTAAAATAATTCTTTAACATTTTTTCAGTACTTTTACGTGTATTTAGAACCGATTGATGCAAATTATTCTAAAGTATATGCTTCAAAGTTGACCTTGGTCTGAGGAAGTTAAAGCAATACTTTACGAATTGATCGAATGCACAGGTAACAAATCGGTATCGAAATGAAAACTTATTTCCTAAGAAATATTTGTTTCATCAAAAATTAAATGCCATATGCATATAAAATGTACTGTGATATGATTAGTTCGTTTTATTGGCGCAAGGATCACATTCGGCCAAGCTACATCAAACACACATTAATTTAGTCGTAACCAATAATATCTTAATTGTTACAAATGTATACCTGGAATCCTGACACAAGGTGAGAGAAGAACATTGGATGACACGGAGGAGGGTCGAGAATAAAGAAAAATCCTTAGGATATTTCTGGCGCTTGTCAAGCTTGTTTATCGCAGACAATAACTTTCATAGGAGAAAGGAAAGTCCATTCGTGCACCACGTGATTGTAAATACTATATTTATCTATGGAAGAATTTTATTCGTTGCTTATTAACATCGTCCTTAGAAGTGACACGAGAGCTATTGGTGTCGGAACTCATCATTTTGAACCTCTGTCGAGGGAAAATACCTGAAATAACACCTCCTCTACAAACTGGCATACCACACCATCGTGAGTATGTACAAACTTTACTTGCATCAGCCTCTCTACATAACAAGTCTTAAGTGACATCAGGACTCAATGAAACCTGAGCCGGCTGCTAGTTTGTAGCATGACCATTCGGCTACCGCAGCCACATCTATGGATGGTAGGTCATTGAGGGGTTCTTGGGATATATGACTCAAAGAAAAACAGCAAAAATATTGAGATAGATGATACATTGGATTTACATCATCATACAAAATATGGAGGAAATTTCTATTATACGAAGTGTGGCTATTAAATGAGGAGACTGACGCGACTGTAGAAGATGTACGCATGTGCCAAACGCCAGCAACCGACAGCTCATTAGCCTTAGTGAAGCCTTCTCTTTCGAATGCATTGCCTCTCGCTTTAATAAAAATAAGTGCATAGCAATAGCCTTCTTTTGCATTAGAGTTGTTTTGTGTGTGTGTGTGTGTGTGTGTGCCGTCGGAAAAATGATAAGTGTAACAAGACATTGAAGACGATTCACACCCTGTTGCCTTTCCACCTCAAAAACGGATAACAATATCAAAAAAATCGGTAATCTGGTTCGATATGACCATCAATTCAGTATTCGAGCGATTGCTGAGTCTGTGGGAATTGAAGAAGAAACCTTATTGCAAATTTTACATAACATTTTTAAGTGTGTGCCAAAAAAGTGCCTAAAACTCTCACGTTTGAACAACAAGAAGCTTTCAAAATGTTTGTTCTGACACTTTAAATTATATTGAAAATGACTCAAGCTTATTGGAAAGGATAATATCGTGTGACAAATAGTGATGTTTTTAATATGATTCTGAAACGGAGCATCAATCCATGTTCTGAAAGAGCTCATCTTCATCGAGAGGCAAAAAAGCTCGAATGAGCAAATTAAAATTCAAAGCAATGATGAATGTTTTTTTTTCAATATTCATGGGATAATGTGCATTCACTGGATTCCTGAAGATCAAACTATTAATCAACATTACTTTCTTTATGTACAATCTTGCTGAACGCCGTGAAAGAAAAAGGAAAAAGCGACCCGAATTGCGGAAAGAGACGTTCTTTTAAATTATGTGTCAAAAGGTTTCTTTCCATGTATAGCATCCCACTGTTAGATCATCCATATTCTCCATGCAACTTCTATCTTTTTTCTAAGGTTAAACCTGCTTGTTTAAAATGAACAAGATATGATGCCGTTGAGGCTGTGAAAGTGAAAGCGGAACTGATGATTCTTATGGAGCTGATAGAAAAAACTTCCAGCACTGTTTCAAACAATGGAAGATTCGCTCAGACTGTTGCAGGGAAAGAGAAGGGGTGAATATTTAAGATAATAGTAAGAAATAAGTATGAAATCAAAATAAAATGTTTTACGGTGTCAGTATCGTTATTTAATAGTCATACCCCGTATTTGCTAAAGAAATCATATTACAAACAGCATTTACATTATTATTTTCTAATTTATGGTTCAATAAATGTCTCTTGCAAGCATTATAATGTGTATGCGAAATAATTATTAGCAAGATTACAGCTGCAATTTATCTTTTATGTTCAATTTACTTCAAAATCTTTAAATCTCCTCTGAAAATATGGTCCCAATATAATATGAATCTCGTTTGTATTCAACAGGATTCATCTGATATTCATTAAAAACAGAATAGAAAGCAATTTTGTTCGATGTCCTTCCGCTTTCTTTAGTCCGAGAAGAAGAAAGATCAGAATATTTTAAGACTTATGTTGTCCGCCGAAAGTTAAATTGCTCTTTTTTCCATTACAAGTCGTTAAAAATGGACAGCTTCATTTCGGATTATTCTGGAAAACGAACGATCTCTATCAAATTCGGGTAATTGCAGAAGTGAAACCTATATAGTTCAAATTGACGTATTTATCACTGTAACTTGCTTTTACGTAAAACAAGAAATGCTACTCTCATTGGATTTCTGTTTTTTTATGCTGTTTTTGCATCGAAAAATATTACAAATCCCTTTTTCACCTTGAAAACTAAAGAGTTAGATTTTACATGAATATATGATTTCAT